>VZUI01059457.1:0-75318 GCA_013401135.1 Cettia cetti | reverse complement strand
GAGGGAGGGAGGCAGTGCTGAGGCCTTCTGCTATACCTAACCTCAAGATTATTTTTATTTTTTTTAACTTGAGTTTTACCAGTAAAATTACTATGTTGTAGATAAAGTTAATATTCAGTAGCAATGATCTGTTGTTAAAAATGCAGAACAAAGGAGAGAATTTTGACTTGTTGAAACAGCTTCAAAAACCAGTCAGCTTTTGAAATTTTGTGAGATTCTGCCCCATTAGATATTTCTACATGCTATGATTTGATGTGCAGTTTCTTAGAGGGGAAAAAAGCATCATCAGATTACAGCAAGGACTTATACCAAGGATTTGTGGATGAAAAATAAGGAGAGACCCAACTGCTTCACAGCAAATAAAACCAGAAGCATGCTATGATGTTACGCTGCATGCACTGCCTGGCATTCATTCAGTGCACTGTAGCTGAAAAATAGCTGTGAGCATCTATGTTCCATTAACACTATGTTAATTATTATCATTGCCTCATCAGTAGTTTGTTTACGACAGCTCTGGGTGACAAGGATACTGAGATGCTCTGTTAAAGCCATCACCTGATGAGATTTTTATAGGCATAAGATCTTTCTTTCCCTTAGTCAGCTACATTACAAAAATCACTGTTTCATTAAATGCAAATAATATTGCATGCCTTTGGCTTTTTATAATAACCCTTATCTGGCACTACATTAACTGGTTTCTTCACTGAGTGAGGATAAGCTAATCTGTATCTTTTCTGAAGAAAATCATGTTATAATAGTAAACCATCAAATGGACATGTTGAAGCTTGCTTAATAGATCTTTTATTTCTGAATCTCTCATGTATGAAAGATATAAAATGAAACACTATGGTCTAACTAAAAGCAAATTACAGAGGAAGGTTAGCACTAAAAGAAAAAGAGAGCATATGCTTAATTATTCTTCAGCTGCATTACTGAATACTTAGACATTCAGTTTAGATTATTAGTTTTAAGTCTCTGCTTAGGAAAATATTCTGGAGCTTTTCCTATTTTCCTTCCTTAATTGTCCATTCTAACATCCCATCCAAAAAAGAGTATGTTCTAGCAAGGTAAATGATCCAGAGTCCAATGTTTACAGGGGACTAATTGTTTTGCTGGATGTTTCGGTAAGTGCCATGGATTTTCCTGAGACCTTTATACTTAACTAAAATCTATTTAAACAGATCTTAGAAACACTTATTTTAAAAGGGTGAAGACCACTTCACATGAGTTACTATATACTTAGCATTGAGACAAATGTATAGAGTAGATAGCATGAATCTACCTATTCTATCTTTGGCTTCAATTTTGCTCTTTGGCAGACACATATTATGACAGATTTAAAATAATTGGTCCTTCTTCTCACACTATTTTTTGAAGTTGGAAACTTTATACCTTTAGAAAAAAAAATTAATTCAATTATTATTTGAGGTTGTGGATAACAACATGAACAAATGCTGCTTTATTAAATTGTATTGTACTAACTACTGGGCTATTTCCATACTTCATCTTATTATCTTTCACATTTATCTAACAGTTTTTCTTCTGGCAATTTTAATTATCTTTGTTATTAAAGAGTTACATTATGTTATGCCAAACTGGGAACTGGCATTACTATGGGAAAAACATCATGTAACTCCACTTAAGAAACAATTCTTTTATGAAATATTCCTCCAACCCGATTTTCATTTTTCATTTTGTAATGTCTGTCTTCGTAGAACCATTTAGGTTGAAAAAGAATTTTAAGTTCAATGAGTTCAGTTATCAACCCAGCAATGCCAAGCCCACCACACCCTTTAAATACTTCCAGGGATGGTGATTCCCGCAGATCCCTGGGCAGCCTTTTCCAGTATTTGATATCCCTTTCCAAGAAGATGTTTTTCCTAATCCAATCTAAACCTTCCCTGGCACATCTTGAAGCCATCTCCTGTTGTCCTTTGCTTTGCAATTTGAGAGAAGAGATTGACCCCAACTGTCTTACAACTTCCTTACAGGTAGTTTTAGAGAGCATTGAAGTTCCTTCTGAGCCTCCTTTTCTCCAGAATAAACAATCCCAGCTCCCTCAGCCACTCCTCATAACTGTTGTGTTCTAGATTCTTCACCAACTTCACTGCCCTTCTCTGGACAGGCTCCAGCACCTCAGTGTCTTTCGTGGAGTGGCCCAAAAGTAGAGAAGGCACTCAAGGTGTGGCCTCACCAGTGCCAAGTACAGGGCGACAATCAGTGCCACGGTCCTGCTGGCCTCACCACTGCTGATACAGGCCAGGATGCCAATGGCCTTCTTGGCCAACTGGGCATACCTTGGCTCACGTTCAGCTGGCAGTCATACAAAATCCCCAGGCCTTTTTCCACTGGGCAGCTTTTCAGCCACTTTTCCCTATTTCTGTAGCACTGTGTGGGGTTGTTGTGCCCCAGGCCCAGGACCTGGCACCTGGGCTTGGTGAACTTCATACAATCAACCTCAGCCCATCGATCCAGCCTGTCCAGAACCCTCTGCAGAGCCTTCCTGCCCTCCAGCAGATCAACCAACACTCCACCCAACTCAGTGTTGTTTCCCCTACTCCAGATCATGATCATTCTACTACAATGCTAACTTTAGATGCAGTTATAGAAATGAAAAGCTACATTGTGATTCTGGTATGAACTTCATCTTATTACTGTTTAGCTATTAAGTTAAATCATCCTGTGTCATCATTCAGCCAAACATGTATTTTCCTTCATATCTCTTGGGCTAGAATTTCAAATGTATGTTATGTCAACCCAGTCTATCTGTAGCAGATACTGTTACTTATCATCATCCAAAAGTTGACCTCAACAAGTCTTTCCCTAGTGGAACTGCTTGACAAGCTATGTACCAGATTAAACAACAATATTTTTGCATCATACAGTTGTTTACCTTTCCAGTGTGTACCTTTCTAATGATCATACCTGATTCACATTAGAAGAAATTATCATATTAATTACTGAAGGAGCCTTATTTTTGAAAATATACTGTGACTATCAGATCAGTCTTTACCACATAGTCACAGGCAGATCAGCCAGCATAAACAAAAAGAACACAAAAAGAAGTCTGAAAGTACCAGTGTCTGTTTCATGCCTAAATATGCCTTAATCATGGAATATCCTTTAAACGGTTTTGGACCATTAGCAATATACATGGAAGTCAGTAAGAAACAATAAGTAAATAAACATATAAAAATTCAGAGTATAACCTTCAAAATTCTATACTTTAAAATGGTGAATAAAGATAAGGAGTAATTACATCTACAGGAAAAGAAAAAAAAAAGATAAAAAGAGACATCACAATGGAGCTGAATATATAATAGAATTACTTGCCTTTTCTCCACATACATGTTTCCAGACACTGGATTTGAGACTAACAGTATTCAGGTCAACCATTTTCAAAGCAGGAGATAGATAAGCAACTAATTCCATATATTACTGGTTTTGCTTATATTAGTGATGCTTCAAATTTTGTCATTTTTTAGTTCTAAGTGATTTGTCTCTATTTATGATCCAAGCAGTTTGTCAACTAATCTAGAAAAAAATATTTCACACTATGGCCTCGAGGACATTTGTCACAATTTGCTTTGTTTATGGCTAAAATTAGTTTAATTATTTAGTAGTTACTTCAGTGAATGCAAGATAACATCTAAGGAAAATAGATGTTCAATAGATGTTCAATAGATGTAAAAATAGACAGTGATTTCCTAAAAGAATTCACAAGTGCTTGAAATGATTTTTCACTTTTTTTATCCAGACTGGAAACAAACAAAGAGAAATAATTTATTTATACTGATAGTGCAGGAAGTGTGCCTATGCCACCATTTGGTACATAAGAAAGCTTATCACCATAAATTTTCTCAACTAGGATACAAGGCTTTGCTGTTAAAATATGTAATTTTACTTAGTTTACTTTTGCAAATAGAAATGCAGATACTAAGGCTCTAGATCTTAATGGAATTTGTACGACTATGACTTTTAATGAGCTAGAACTAGGAAGGAAGCAAGGAAGTGAAGGAAGCAAGAGAGCTCTGAGGATGCATTGGGCCAACAATTTGGTCAAGAATTGATTAAGTTCTGGGACAGGTCTTAGGAGCTCCAGGCTTCCTCTGCTGATGGAGCCAGAACCTCATGGTTCGCTCCCCAGGAATTTTCTCTCTTTACTTTGGATGGAACTGGAAAAGCATCTACTGAATCCAAAAGTACACTTCTAAAAGGAGAAATTCTGCTTTGAACTATGACTAGAGGGTACAAGTCAAATGGACAACAGAGTGAGATTTTGTGTGTGTTTTGGTATGCTTGTACTGAAAACATACTTTTCCATCATCCTTTAATGTACTTACTAATTACCCAGAGGACTTTCCTAGCCTTTTATGATGTCAAGTTTCAGTAAGGAATGATTTTTATGACCCTATTACAAACCCATAAGAATGAAGTTTTACAATGGAAAAACTAACAGATGTTTATTTCTAGCTCTAAAAGAAGGAGTTTTGGACTCCAGAGTGAACATTGTTATTTTAAAATAGTCAGTCTTCCCAGCTATTTGGCATTTTGTCCTGGAACTCTATATTCTGTTTCTGCAGCTAGATCTATCACTCTTACAGTGATATTATTTGTCCAGGTACACTACAGTCTGCATTTATCAATAAATTCCTGTTCTTAGCTCTTCAAAATATGTTTTACATTTAAACTTGTCCTTAGAAGTTGGGTTAAGAATGATACTGGTTACAAATGTAATAATGAAAAATATGCATTTATATTTAAGTTTTAAATACAAATGTAGGACTGAATGACTTAAAGCTTAAAAATTGATTTTTAAATGGGTTCTGAGAGGCAAAAAAAATTTAAACAGTATTAATTGATTTGTTATTTTGTGAGAAAAAAACAAACAAACAAAACCAAAACCCAGGATAAATGCATTGTTAAAAATATGTCAGTTTAAAACATTAAAAATGTTTTCAAAGACAATTGCATAAAATCATGTATAGGAATACAAACCCCTCAATGCATTACTGCATTGGTGCCTATAGATAAAAGATTGAGAGATCATCTAATTTTGAAATTTAGCGACAACATTAATATCTAGAAAATCAAAAATAAAGCAACTATTTGTACATATTAATTCTTAACTAAATCCTTAATTTGCAGGACTTTGCAGGACTTATTTTCACCATGGTAAACAATGAGCTTGGGCTCTAAACAGTGATGAAGTAAACATACATAGCCCTATAAAGCTGGCATTTTGCCTGTTACATCAAGTTCAAAACACATACCTTGAATTCTGACTATATAAAGCTGAGGTGTTTGGTAATAAGGAGCACCTATAAGACCTAAAAGACACAAATGCAACAGTGCAGCATATCTGGTGCTTACAATAAAAAGAAAATTGATGGTGTATTACAACACAAGCCCAGCATTACTCATTTGCAGATGTATTTTAAACAGTCATTTCCTATAATCTCTCTGTATTTCCTCCCTTGCTTTGCTGACTTTCCCTATAATGACTAGATTAAAAGGAATGTACTTTGTCAACAGCAAAGAAAATGGGCCTAACTCATTCTCCAGAAATGCAAAAACTTCTTACGATTTTGAAAAAGCCTTTTTCTATAGGTTTTATTTTTTATTTTTTTTGATACACTGTAAAATGCCTCTTTAGCAGGAATCTGAAATTACTATGACTGCTTAAAACGGATTAGGTCTGTTAGTCAATCACTTCTGTGACTGAAGAATCACAACTGTGAAACTTTACACAGAAAACAATTATAGTTTTACTATTGTAAACCCTGATGGACAGTGTCTGATGTGTCTGTTCTGTTAAATTACTATTATTCATAATGTTTCTCAGAATAGAATCTACCAATTTTGGTGACGTTCTCTTGAAAATTTTAAAAGAGATTCGAAACATAATGTGCTGCAGGAAAGGAGGAGAATAGGGGATACAATACAGCAAAACTACACAGAATTCTCAGTTTGATAAACAGATCCTATCCACACACCTATCTACTCAACTGTATTAAAAGAAAATGTTATATAAAGGAGTATACATATCATGAGGAGAACAGAATAGATTACACGAAGTACATACATACCAAACAAACTCTTGATAATTGCTATCCTTGTCATCAGAACTTTCCTGAAAGCCGTGAATATTTGAATCTTCGAAGTATGAAACAGAATTTTAAGTTCTCTCATTGCATCGGTGCAGTTACTAATAATCTTATATATATGTGTGTGTATGTATCTTTGATATGCATTTATATGGACCACTTAAATATCATAAAAATAATAACACTGAAATAGAAATTTTTCAGAGCAGCCAAACAATTTTTTCTGTTTGGCTCTATCAAAGTAGTTGATGATCTGGGGCATCAAGGGATATCCTTTGATCAAAGGATAAAAGAATACCAATTCTTTAAGATGACAAATGTCAAAGGAAACAAGGAATAACTTAGGAAATCACTGAAATCTTTCAGTTAGGACATTAAACATATTTAGGAGGAAAAGAGTTATGTTGTACGATAGTGTCTTATAAAACGGTTAGCAAATTAAATTAGAATTAAACTAAATCAAATTGAGAAAATTCTATTTTATATCATAGGATGTTAGGATTATTTCTTCCTTCTCTTTCAGGCAATGTTATTTCCTTTTTAATGTACCCATGGATCTACTTATTTTATAAAAGTTTTAAGTGCTCCCACATTCAGAAAAGTACTTCAGGTTAAATGCACACTATAGAGACAGGCTCACGTGCCTGTGTGAGAGGTTCCATAGGTTTGCTTGGAACCACAGAAGCACTCCAAGGAACACCCAGTTCACACACTGATGTACATGACAAGAAGGACTATAGGCATAGGCACAAATGAGGGCTTAACAAGATAATGAACAAAATTTTGAGGAGGAAATGTTGCTTGACCACGTCCTTTATCAATTATGATGCACACTAGGTGAATAATTCATTGATGAAGGTTGCTCCTTCAAATGACTTATTAAAACCTAACAAAATTTACAGATTAACTTAAATGGCATAACACCAAAAACTTCTTGAAGGGGTTTTGGAAATAACCTGCATTGTGCTCTTTCCATCCTAAGGTTATCCTGAGGGCATTTTTAGATGCCAGTTTCTAGAAAGGAACACAAACAGTTGCATCCTAGGCTGTGCTGAGATGAAAGGAGAGCCAGCAGAACTTTAATAGGTGAGATAATGGGGAGCATGAGCAATGAAAATAAGAAATACTGAAAAAGGTCACTCCTATGTGGCCATGCACTACATTGTAGCTCAGTGAGAGGGGTAACGTTAGGAGTCAGAGACAAGACAATGTTAGGATAGACAGCATGCATGTTAAGAGAAAGAGATCTGAAACATTAACATCCTGACTTTTTTCTATACAATTATCAGTTGCAATTACACATCAAAAGAAACAAATCTACCCCCAGTTGCGATGGATGAACATCTGCACTTTCCAGACGTTCTTTTCCACAGGATTTCTTTGCAATAGCATAGAACAACCAATCAGTCATTTAATGACAGCATTATAACCCATTATGTTCAAGAGTCAATTACTCTAAGACCTTACAGTTTTATCACATACAATATGTCTAAATTGGATGCAATACTGTGGATCAATCAAATTCAAAATTTTACTTGAATCTGACTGTATAAGGCTACAAATGATTTATGGTGGGAACAAGGAAGAACAGTCAAAATTACCAAACACCAAATAGTGGATGAGCCCTTAAAGAATTAGCTACTTCTTTCATTGATACATGGCCTGTACACAAACAAGATAATTGCAGTTTAAAGAAAGTGTCTGGCACTTTTTCCATTTGTAACAAAGCCCAGAAATCAGCAAATACTGATTGGTTAATCGCAAACATAGAGCACAGAGCAGCATGTGGAACTAAGACCATATGTGAAAATGGGATTGTAACAGCAAGGACACTAAGGGTCATAGGACATACATCTGTAGGAAATCAGTCTTCATTATTCTGGCTGCTCATGGAACAGTTTGTTAGTATTTTGTTCATGCATGGATGTGCAATTGTTAATAAAATAGAATTGTAAGTTACGTCTCAGAAATGGAATACAATATATGTCTAGTCTGCCCAAGGGATGAACAAATGCACATCAGATGTATTATTTACAAATGTTATATTTTGCAGCATCTTGACATTTGCTTGTTTGTAAAGACTATAGCTGATGTATCTTAGTGGAAAATAAAAATAAAATATTCCTGGGCTACTGGAAAAGAGTCTATGCTCCATCTGACAGTCAAAACAGTTATAAATTCATTACTGGAAAATAAGATCTTCATTTAAGAGAGCATTACTACATCAAAATCAATAGTGTTGATTGACTGTAACAGGGGAAGTGTCAGAAACATGTATTCAAAACAACTTTATAATTTTTTTTTTACTTTTTCTTTAATAGTAACCTATATATCAAATCAGTTTCACAAACAGTACTGTGTGTCTTTAATGGATAAACCTGGATTTCAGTCAAATTATATGTAAGGAGGCATTACTTAAAACATGGGCCAAAAAGGGGGCCAAAGTACAAACATTTTCGTTTTCAGTTGTGGTAGGCAGGTGCTGTAAGCAGCAGGAGAGGTTGGAAAAGGATACTTGGATATTGAAACTGCATGAAAGAAGCTGGGTTTATGAACAAGTGATCAAACATGAAAAGCCACCTGTTTCAGGCAAGTTAACTGTACAACATAAAATACATTGCAAAATATTCAACATAAAATACATTGCAAAATATTCTACATAAAATACATTGCAAAATATTCTACAAAGGCAGATACCACAAGTGATGTTCTATCATTAGGCTAGTTTGGATTCTAGAAAATTGAAACTGATGATATTTTAAGAAATTAAATTAAATTCAGTTATGGTTCTGTTTAATAACATTTAATAAAAACATGTTGCCTTTCTCTTATCATGAAAAGTTCTCCATTGCCTTCAATTTTGAGTGTGTCATCACTTAACAAAATAAACAACTTCGATAAAAGACTCCTTCAAATTTCTTCAGGAAGACTCAACTTCTACCATAAGAGTGAAACATCTGCATAAATTCAAAGTAACAGGATAGATGCAACCTTTGATTTGACTACTTTAAAAATTAAAAACTTATTTTTTAAAATAATCTGTAATATATGCATGGTATTTTTAAGGTATGTTAATAACAAAGAGGTTTCTTCTTTTATGAAAATTGTTTTGTCCTCTTCATACATTTGTAACCCTTCTCAGATGAAGAGTTGCTTCTTCTCGCTCTCTTTCTAACTATGGATTGGCCATAAATAAATATTTAGATTAGATATTTGCCAGCACTCCAGATACGACTAAGTTATCTGAAGCGCCACTCTTGTTCACATCAACACGCCAGTTGCTAATGTGGGAAATTTTACTCTACACCAGCTGGGATTTTCTTCCTACCCTAGGCCAGGGTCTGCCTTCTGAGTTCACTTGGAAGGGTTTGGATTTTTTATCCTCAGTTTTTTTGTTGTGTGTTTTTTTAAATTCCTCATATTGCAGGTATGCTGGTATCTGTGACAGTATCTCTACTCTTTCCCTTACACAATATGATTTTGGGTGTATCATTATTTATCATTAATTTCTGGTAGCAGGTAGACAAGTATGTAAGGGTTCTGGGGATCTGACAATCCATGGACATTTTTGAGTAATTTTATTGCACCATCAACTCTGATAGCAAAA
Organism: Cettia cetti; assembly: GCA_013401135.1. Classification (NCBI taxonomy): domain Eukaryota; kingdom Metazoa; phylum Chordata; class Aves; order Passeriformes; family Sylviidae; genus Cettia; species Cettia cetti. The sequence goes on along the minus strand of VZUI01059457.1, from coordinate 65,604 downwards.
AATTCCATTTAGTGTCCCAGATGCTTACTACAGTTCTTATCTTCACAGACAAGAAAAACACACAGGGCAAAACTTCCCTTCTAGATTTTTACCTCTACTTGCTGTACTAGAAGGCGCAACCAGACTATAATGTTTAATAGGTCTTCATCTACATCTTCCATCCGTTTGCTTAAATGCTATGTCATTCCATGGATTGGCAATTCTAAGTCAGGAGGGTTTGAACTACTCCCTAAGGTTATTCTTTCTGTCTATTTTATTAAAAATATGTTTTTTGTTATTAGAGTAAAAAGAAATTGAAAGCTAATAGATTTGACTCTTCTATCCACAATAAACCTCTGGATGGATACTTAATGAGAATGCATATATCTGGGATAATCAAACAAAGCAGATCCCTAACCAACATAGGTTGTGAGACAGGAAATCCTTCATTTCTTACTCAGACATCATTCCATAAAAAAAAAGAAATTTTTTTATACTGTAATGTAGTTAACTCACATTCTCTGTCAAAGGTTACAAGAGGCACATTCCTTCTAACTCTCTATGATCAACTCTCTCCTTTCACTTTCAGTATCAAAGCTCATATCGCAGCCTCATTGGGATTCCTACTCTATATTTACAAGGAATTAGCTTTCTGTAGTCAAATAAATAATAAATTATGTAAATAATGTTATTAGGAAAGATGGGCAACCCAGATGACACATTTTCTGACACAAAACCAGTGCATATTCTAAACTACATCTAAAGTAAATAGGATAAGATGGTCAAAAGGAATATTTTAAAAACCACACTCAACACTCAAGTCACAAAGTATCATATTTAAAAAAATTAAAAATAAAAGAAAAAAATACCCCTCAAAGCAGGTCCTACAACAGATTATTCACTGTATTTACATGGCTCTTCTGGTCCAGCTTAAAATTTTTGGGAGATTCATGACAAATTTAATTCATTATATTTTAATTATACTTTCAAATTCCTTTATGACTCTCTGAAAGACATTAAGGAACAGACTGACACCCACATATAAAGCAGAGTAATGGCAACACTCCTGCAGGGTTCAAATCTAAAGGGATGTTCTTGTCCCTGTGACTGCGTGAGAGCCACTGGGAAGAGTCTTTGCTTGCTTTATCATCATCTGAAGATAAACTGCTGTGGGATTAATTGCAATAAATATGTACTTTCTCCCCCTCTAAGAAACATTTACTCTGCATTTCACACTGGGGATTGTGAAGGATGAAGCTGAGCCCATGCTTCTGCTGTTTGCTGAGTGCTTACTCAATCCCCCCCCATGCTGCTGTCCCACCTAATTATTTTGTGGAGTGTGAGTAAGGAGAAAGGCCTGGTATTATGCATTGCTGTTTTTCTTTTCCAGACAGGTAGTTCTCACTATTTCTTTAATTGTTGTCTGTTTATCTCCTACTTTGCTGTGAAAACCAAAGCAGTACTCACTTTTACAACGGCATAAAATAGAAACTATGTACAACTTGAATTAAAAATTGCACTAAGCAAAACTTGTCAAATTTCTTACTAGGAAATATTTTTTTTATTTACCAAATGTGATTGCACATGCAAGCTTTATTTAACTAGTTTATTATTTTGATTGCATATCTCCAAAATATGTTTTCAACTAACGTAATTGGGTTAATTTGCATCTTGAAAGGGCACCTTTGCAAAATGGAGCATTTTATCAAGGTTATTCCTGCTGAATCAAATGAAATTCATACACAGAGTTGTATTAATTACCTTCAATATTTAGCATTGACTAGGGAAAGAGAAAAACAAAACTTCAAATCTTCTTACCATAACAGAATTTAAAAAATGTAATATAAAATGAATTTTCATTGAAATAAATATAAAAATAAATTATTTCTGGTTGTCAGAGAATTCTTAAAAACAAGATGTGAACAAACAGGATGTGATAGAGACAGAATGCTTTCCCGTATTCTAGAGATGGCAACAGATAAAGTGTCCTAGTTAACAGCTGATCAAGCAGTGGCTGTTCAATAGAAAGTTTAACAATGTATTGCAGAGCCCTTGCCTTGATTTTACTCACAGGTGATTTTGTACCCTTAAATCAGTGGCCAAGCCTGTACCAGTTGCATTTTTTTCTTGGAGGGTTTTTTTTTTTTTCACAAGTGAGTACATACAAGTACATGCAAGTACATGCAAGTGAGTACAAGTTTCATTTGAATGGAAATGCACTTAATGCTTTTTTTTTTCTTTTTCAAATTAGGACATACTACATCAAACTGATTTTTCATCAACAAAATTCTTTAGATCATATAACTCTAAATTACCAGAAAATAGAATAAACAGGTAAAGTCAAGCAGCCTTTGAACCTACATAACTGTCCTAGGGTAACAGCAACTCTTAAAGACTTCTACATAGTGACATATCCACAATCTTGTTGCCCCTGAGCTTCATTCACTCATGAGAAGAGCAAACATCACATTGTGTGTATGACCTCTTCTTATGTCTTGTTCATACATATGCTTCTGTGTAAGAGAAGAACATCACTTACTCTCCTTTTTGGGTCTCTAGACACTACAGGACTGAGGCAGGAGAAGAATGTGGTATACGGGGTAATACTGGTATAGCACCTCATTTGTTTGCCTCCACAATAGAGAGAGGAGGCATGCTTAAACCAGAGATAATATTGTAGGCACTCATCCAGTAATATGTAGATTACATAATCTGTTATACACAAAATTGAATGAAATACCCAGATTAACACCACTGAAAGATCCCTTTGGCTATATTCACAGGTGACTAGTTTAGTTATGTGGAATCTCATAAATTAATTACATTATTCCAAACCTCATGAGTTGTGCCGCAGAAATGCTGATATAGTCAAGATTAAAAATATGGGGATGTAACAGACTGCCTTGTTATCACTGTGCATGTTGTCACAGCTTTGCAGTGAACTGTGACTGAGATGTATTAGCAGGTCAAAAGGGCAAAGCTTTTCAATTTTTAAAAATTCTAGAAAATGGATGACATTCAAAGAAAAGCTTACTCTTAGTGGGGAACCAAAGAAAGTAGTATTTTTTTATATATATTTTTAAAGAGGGGTAAAAGGAAACAAAAAAAATTGCAGACACTGTTATTAAAAGGCTCTACTTCATGCCAGGCTTCTTCTATATGTTTATTGTGTACAATTTACTGCTTAAATCTCCTATAAAGCTCACACAATGACTTGGATAAAACCAGAAAGAAAACTGCTATGTTTTTTTCTTCCTGGAGTGGCAGAGGTTGGACCAGAGGTGAGATTTCAATGAATTACATTCGTAAGTGCCTATGAATTATTGATAACAGTATAGTTAGATGCATTATTTTATCTCAAATTAGAGTCTTGCAATTTGGTATTCACAGGAGCTCTCTCCAGCAGCTTTAAGCAAGTGTTGGCAGCTGAATGAGGTTGGACCTGACTACACCTTCTTTAAAGAAACAGATAATTAAGTATCTCCCAATCATCTGTTCGCTCCTTTTATCCTCCCCTCTCCTTTTCAAAAGGTTAACACTTGAATGCTTTAAAAAACTGAGTAATAAGAAAAAGAGTGTGATGACCTGCTAAACTTTCTAACCTTTATTACGCTCAAAGACATTTTTAACATTTAATGTCCCCCCATAATTTTGCTGATGTTCAATATTTTTCCATTTAGGAAAGCCCAGTCTGCCTGCCCCCTGCAGCAATATGAAGACTTGGGTTGGTAATGTAATCAATAAACACTGCAATAATTAGTAAGATCAGCAGGCTTCTTGCAAAGCGGGAAAGGGGCAAAGCTCACTACATATTTCTACTTCAAAAAATCTTTCCTCAATTTATATCACATTTTTTGCTACTGGATACATTTCTAGCATACATAAAAAGGATGACGTATCCTTTGACAGTCAATGCCTTGGGCTGAATTCCAGGGGATATCAGTTTGGTCCTAGGCTCCCTGAAAAATCTTTATATATCTTTACGTACCTGTTTCACTATCCTTAAAGGCTTCACCTGAGCTCTTGTACATTCATGGACTCTGTGAGAGCAATTATAAACACACATAGAGCTAATGATGTAGATAAAATTGAAATTTAAATCCTTTTCCTTAATTTTCCAGTGATTTCTAGGGTGTTAAAACACAAATTATTAATTTAAAGAAAAAGCCAGGCCTCTTAAGACAACATTAAAACTAGAGAGATCAGGCAGGACATCATGGATCTGTAAACATTTCCTCCTTCAATCTGGAGCTGAAGCTATAAACCCTCTATAAACCCTCTACTTTTAACATGGTAATATTTCCCATGTAAGGAAGGCCAGTACACAGAGCTGTAACAGGATTTCTACACTTACTTGCACCTATAGGTCCTTCTTTGAAACTGTGAAAAATTTGCCATGCCTAGAAAGTCTTTCAGCTGGCAAACTGATGAGAGACCATCAGACTTCTTCATCAACATTTCACTTACGGCATTTTACAGGTGGCCTTGGGCTAAGAATCCATTGGAGAGGATTTGACATGATAATCCTGCAATCTTTAGGTTGTTTGCTTACCTCTAAAAGGCCAAAGTCCTAAGAGAAAAGTTTGCTATTCACCTCATCAGGCTATTGATTCTGGAACCCAAGGATGAAAACATATCCTCAGAACACCCCACCTACATCACCTTTTCCCACAATGTAAAAAAAAAAGAATTTTACAAATTTCTTTTGAAATATAGAATTATATAAAAATTCTAACAAAACAGTTATACCTAATAACTGCTACCTTGAAGATTTATGTAGTTCAGAGACATTTTTAAAAATTCAATTTTTTCCTGGATGCCTTATGAACATGTCTTGTTCAAACAAAAATATCTAGAATCATTATGTAAAATGTAATTCAAAGTAGCTATTAACCATGATTGTTGTGAATCACCTATTCAGAAAGGGAGAAGTAGGGTTAATTGTTTTTAAATTGTTTGCCTATAGGCTTATAGAGCCGTTGTTTGTTAATTTCTGGGTAAGAGCACCGGTTAATCTTTGTCATATGAAAATTCTGTTAAAATCCAACAGTGATAAAAAAAGACTTAATAATATTAAAAATATATTTTATAAATACCTTCATGACTGAATCTATAATATTAATCTACTGCTGTTAAATCAGTCAGCATTGCATCCATTCTTGTAAATGACTGAGTATTTGTCCTTTTCTGTATTTATATTTAGCACACTACAAAAAATATTCTTTCACTTCTTTCATAATGGTAATAAAAAAAACCTGATTACTTTTTACTTGTTCATAAAACATGTCCTCACAAACAACCTGAAGCTGATTAGGCCAGTATATCAAATATACATATGGAATTGTGCAAACAAAGTAAGACTTACTGGAATGTATGTACAAATTAGATGACTGTAATATTTAATAACTCAGAGCACTCTTGTTAATGTAACACTGCATTCAGTTGTTTGAAACTGAAGTGATTTCTAGCCAGAACATGCTGGGTTTTTTAGTGTTTAAGTCAGCTCTCCTCTATCAACACACAGATCATAACTGCTGTAATGAAACATCTTGGACCTTGAAAGTTTCAGCACACTGAGAAAACAGTTTTTATTCTTTAGTGTAAAATTAATTTCAAGGTTGTTGCAAACAAAACCAAAATACCAAAAATTTCACTTTACTCTCTTCCCTAGAATAAGAGTTCATTGAACTACAGGAAAAAAAAAAAATCTTAATCTTATTAAAAATGAAGGAATTGGAACACTTAATGACACTTTAAATGATCTTAGGCTGTACACCTTCCACCTTGGGCTTAGGCCAGGAAGTTAGTTTTAAGAAATACTGAATACTACACGAATCCTAAGCAAAGGAAATTGGCTTCAATGTTTTTAAACGTAAGGTCAGTGAATATTACACTGATTCAATGTGATAGACACAAGACCTGATTGTTTAGATGTGAACCACTCATTTCACATTCATTGCTATTTCTCTATTGCTTTTTTTGGAGTCTAGAATCACCAAAAAGACTACTCTGTGTGCACTCTATCTCAGTAGCAACTGCATTTAGTTTTGCTTAAAATAGAGAATTAATCACCGCCAGTATTTTTTTTTTCTCTCTGACAGTGCTTAAAGTTTGCAGTGAAATTAGAAAATGATTGTTAATTTACACATACAAGATAATTTTATGTGACTTAAGAAAGATTAAATGGAACAATCAGGAGTGACAGTGGAAGAAATTAAATCAGGATATGAATGAGCGCTGTTTTATACTGTAGGTGTTCCTGCAAAACCTAATGCTAATACTTAAACTCACCAGTTAATCACTTCCCATACTCTTTTTCAAATATTAACCTTTTAAAAAGTTGAATTAGCTTAAGAATAACTTGATATATTATTAGGACTCATTTAAAAAGTCCACACTGAAAAAGAATGGTTCTCTTTTTAAACAGTTTTTAATTATTATGAGGCTTATATGAAGAGGAAAATATATTTTAACAAGCATCCACACAAGTGGTCTGATTATGTTATTCTAATCTGCAAACCTAATTATCACCTTCTTATGGAGTACAAGGAACAGCTTTAGAAGAAAATTAATGTATCCTATCAGTAGGACAGTTTGTCACTTTATTAAATAATCATCTTCTTCGCAAATAAAATTGTTAGAAGCTTCATTGTATTAAGGAAAAAATAAACCCCTCACACCATTACATATTAAAATTAACTTCCCACAGTTTCTTTAATGGTCTATTAAGCCTTCACTGTGGTGGATTATGAAGTACAAATGAGGGTATCAACTGTTTCTAAAATGGTAAGAAACAAATATATTCTTTGTGCACTTTTTATTAAGGTGAGCTATATCTTAAAAAACATTTAAACTATTTTCACTAGTTTCCAATGTAGAAAGTGCACATTAAACCCAAAGTAGATAATGCAATTTATTTTTCCTCTTTTTGATCTTCAGCTGTGGGACAAAACTGACATCTCTCTATGTCTAGCTCTTTTTCTGTAAAACTGAAAATTAATATTCTATATTGAAACTGAGAAGACAAAACCAAGCCGAACATAATCTGAAGTGCTATCAAAGATGCCCCTGGAACAAATCTTTAGACTGGCCTATGCAAAAAAAAAAAAAAAAAAAAAGTAGAAATCTTGACAGAAGTACTTAATACATCATTATGTGAAATATCATTCTACCTAAGACTGTAATTTGATCTCCACATCTTCAAAGAATTTCTGTAAAGTTGCATAATGTCACAGTTTGTAAATACATACAGGGATCTTCCAACCAATACAGGGCCATATTGTCTGCCCTTTAGGAAGAAATCCTATTGGGCTCCACTAACTAAAGATTTCTTTCACCTGTCATTGCAGTAAAAAAATATAGTGCTCTAGAGCAAACCTTTGGGTTTTTTCCTGTCTCAAGATACATGTTATGACTTCCATGTAGAGCTAACCTGGATTATTTTTAGCTATCTTTGATTAGGCTGTATTATGCAGTGAAACAAAAAAAAAACCCTACACATAATGAAGCCAAATTTAATGGAATATTTATCTAGAAAGAGTTGTTAGCTAACAGATGGAATATCAGCTTAAAGCTACATCTAAAAGCATACTTAGCTACCCTTTCACTGTCTGTGGCGAGTCAATGTACATCACCTGGGACTTAGGAGACACAGTCTGTGTATACTGTATTTGCATTAATAGCATAAACTAATAACCAACATCTCAGGTAACTGCTCTTACCTTTGCAATTCTAGCCACAGTTTTTATTGTTACCTGCTGGAGTTGTAACTCTGGCAGCATAATCATCCTCCAAGTCCCTTGGAAGGGCCTACACTGTTCAGGTGCTCTGCTTCCTTTGAATAAACATTCACCATTTAACAAAAAGAGAAAGAAAACCCCAAGCCACCTGGCACAAGGCAACTTGTACTTTACTTAGGCAGCACAGAGGGAGAAGGTGAGTCTTAATCAAGGGGTTACAGCTGGGACTGTCTCATTTCAAGCAAGCACTGCAGCTCTCAGTGCTGCAGCAACTGCAAGAGAGGCAAAGTTCCCTTTCTGTCATGAAGGAAGGTTCTGATTTTTTTCACATCAGGGAAATTACTTCCTTCTCAGAGCCATCTCTGAGGAAGCTTTACTAGTTACATACTTTTTCCTCCTTCCAGAAAGCAGGATACTTTGCTCTCATAGGCAATCTAGATTTCATAAGATTAAGAACAATAAAGATACTGATTTTCCTTAAGTAGTATCTGATACAGTTAAAAGTTCACCTCCTGTGGCTTGCGGGTAAGATATATCCATAAAAACTGTTCAATATTCTGAGATATTATACATAAGACATTACCAGTAGTCTGTAAAATAAGACAATCAGCCTTAAATATTGGAGGCTGCTTAATTTTAATGTACTAGACAGTACCTCAGTTAATGAAACAAGCTCTGAAGTCATTGTTTTTATAGTAAACTCTATCTCTCTGCATTTTTTAGCTTACCACTGTGAAGATCAAAGGTGTGTCTTGTGACAAAAGGTGAAAAATAAAAAGCTCAGATAGATCAGGGTTTCAGTGATACAGTTTGATACTGTTTGCCAGGCAACAGGTCTGTGCTTAATTCCAAATCTGAATTCTTGGACAACAGAATAAGATAATATTCAGAGTTAGGTATGTCAGAATGCTTTCAAAAAACCCCCATAAAAGTAATTACTTCTAGAAAAATGGGACAGCAGTTAGCCTGCAGTGGCACTGATACTTTGTTTCATGCTTCTTTCTGACCAGACATCCATGACAAAAATCACTTCTCTATATGCTTTCAAAAGGGATTGCACCTCCAGAAGCTCTCACAAATTTCTCACTGTGTATCAAAATCTTGGCACAGAAACTGAATATATCCTTTTCCAAGCTACAGGTTTTAGTGTGCTACTAGTTCAGAGCATTAAATGGCCATACTTATGGTTTCATTACTTAAATTTAAATTGTCAAAGAGTTTTCTTGGAGAAGTGTACACCACATGCAGTTTTACACCTTATTTCACACAGAATGAAAGTCTTATGAAGAAGACAGATAATATACTATGCAGGTCTCAGAAAAAAAACTAATAAATATACAAAACAAAGCAACATTTAAGACTTCAAGTAAGAGACATGGCTAAAAAGCACTTTCCTTTTGCTCTATTAGCTTCTCTTTTTCCCTTTTTATTAAAATACTAAACCATGAGCATTAAGCAGCTCTTAATTTAGCTTTATAATAAAAATTGAAATCCTTCTTAACCAAGAGTAGAGTTTTGTTGAAATCTATACCCTTGATTATTTTATAAGGTGAAGGAACAAAGATAAGTCAAGAAAGGCAAGGAAAAAAGGAGTCAAATCAGAAAGAGAAACAAGAGAAGTCCTAAGACACAACAGGAAGGAACAGATGAGTGTGCCTTATAGCAAGAACAAATTTCTAAGTTAAAAATTAATCTCAAAAACTTCCTTCACTTGAGACAGCTAAAATACATTTGTAAGGACTAAGAAACTGGTCTAATATAGGAATGCTAGCTTGTGATCCAGTGTACTCAACCAGTGCATACATTTGATCGAATACTTCTGCCACATCTCCATTTTGTAATGGAGAATGCTTCCAGAACGGCAGAGCTAGTGCCAACTCAGATGGCTCTGGGAGTACAAGCAAAACAGCCATAGTGGTATTGCCTTGTCCTTTAACAGTTTAAATTTACCCTAAACATCAGAAGAACATGTGGTCTTGCGCTTCATGCAGACCTTGCAATGCCATCCAGCTTAGGACTAGTTCATTACACAGGTCAGCTCTGACTGTCCATGACTCATTTTGAGAAACTGGCAAAATTAGTGAAGGTTCAGAGTAGCCCTGACAGGCATCTTCTTTCTGTACCTCTAAGCAGTTCTCTCTTTGGCAGTGTTTGTTGTGCCTAATACGTCCCTCTGACAGGGACTGTTCTGCACCATGCCTATATTCGATCATTCTACAATTTTAGTGTCATGGGGCATTGTAGGTTGTTAAGCAAACTACCCAGTCTGACCATTCACAAGACTCTGGCAGTCATGTTCCCAACAGCAGATACTGTCACAGCTGGGACCAAAGCCTCTTTAAGAGGGCAGATCCAGTAAGCTGACAGGTGCCTACTTCTCTCCACACCCCACACACACGTGGTCAGACCAGGCTTTCTCAGTAGTTCAGCTCTAGGTTTCCATCAGCAGAGACTCAGATGTCTCGTTCTATAATGCAATTTCTTCATAATGGAGTAACAGAGAGACAACTCAAGCTGGTTCCTTGGAGAAGGGACCCTCAACAAAGGACCCCTGGGCTTTTATACCCTCACAGTCTAGGCACGTGCAAATCTCTTCCTCCTGAATCTTTGTCAACTGCTGTGGCTCCCAGTGTCCTCTCACCTAGCTAGCACCACAGGTCTTCATGCTCTTTGTTAAACAAAGGGTTGGCAGTTCACAGCCTCTTGTTTCCTTGCTGCTGCTTTCCTATTCTAGATTTAACAGAAGCAGTTAGGAATCTCTCATTCTGGTATGCAGATACTAGTATACAACACATAAACTATCACCTGTGCAGCAGAGGTTCCCAGGTTTCATGCTACTTATTTTGCTTGTATAACTAAAGTAGAGGATAAATATTTTTAGTAATTTAAGCAATATAAGCAAAACCCAGATTTTCACCAGACTTTAAATAACACAAAACTGCCTCTTCACCTGGCAACCTCATGACAGAGTCAAATTCACACCTGTTTTCTTGTTTTCTGTGTTTCTGCTGTAGTTGTGAACTATGGCATTTGAATTTCCCTTGTAGTCTTGCTCCTATTTTGTTTCAGTCACTAAAACACTTTCTGAGTAAGAGAGTGTATCTGCTTATTCCTTGTCAGAAGGGAGACTTGAACCCCAACTCCCTCTGCCTGGCTGACTGCCCTCACTATGATGCCAGTGTAGAAACAGCCCCATGGCTGCAGTGTCCTGGCCGATGTGCAGCTCTCCTGCTGCAAGGTTTTTTTGATAAGCCATGCTTAGCTAGGTCAAGCCACTCAAGTTTCATCTGAAAAGCCCAGAACAACTCATCAATTAAATTTATGTTCCCAAATCACTTTCAGTTAAGATTTGTAGTACAATTCTCTAAGAAATCAAAGCAGCTAAACATATTGAAGATTTCATTCAGTGTGAATAGTCAGCTGCCTCATATCAGCAAGAAGAACATATTTCTTTGATTAACACTTTTTTCTTTCTTTGAACATCAACAAAATCTTGATAAAAACCTTAGATTGACAACTTAACACAGCCTTCAAGGCTTTACTATCAAAATCCAAAACACTTAGGAAGCTTCTGCTACTACTGCTGTTACTATAGTTATTAATATATCACCATAACTAAAAGAAAAAATCCAAGAAGAATTTTAGCTCATAAAAAAAAATCAATTCTGCCCTTGTTTTTTATATATTGTGAGCACAGATATGCTAACCACAGAGAAAGTTCTCCAGCTGGCCATTATACTCCCAAATCACAAGTTACTGTTCCAAAGAGCATTCGATGCCTTTAGACATCTTCATAATTGGCTCAGAAATAGCATGCTGCAAGAAAGGTTAACAGACCTTGCTGTCCCTCATATGGACAAATCTTTATTAAAAACAGTGTAACTGAAAGGTTCTCAAAATCAGGAAACCGTATTACTTGCAGCTGTTCCCGAAGTCTAATTAAAAAAAAAAAAAAAAAAAAAAAAAAAACCAAACAAAAAAAAAACCCTAACAACTTTTTCCTCTTACTATTAAGTTAAAATCCTAGGTAGCTTTTACCACATCTACTTATGTCATGTGGATTCTGGTCCTGAATTTTAGCTCATCAAGAAAAAAAATAACTTAAGTTTAATATTATTTTTTAAATTACTATTAATTAACATTAACCTAAGGAACAGTATTAATTTTTCCCATAACTAAGTTGATTTACAGGGATTGAAACCTGATTTAACTGAAAACTTTCCAATCTTAATAAATTCCAAGTAACTACTAGATAACGGATTTCATGTCCAATGATTTTCTCCTTTTCCTATTGTGGTCCATTTTAAGCCATGGCATGTGAACATAGCAGAAACATTAAGCTCATTCTCACAATCCCTGATCAGTAATAAATTCAGAAATCTATAACTTCTGATCTTAAAAACTTTGAGAAACAGTATCAAAATGACTCTGTTCCCCACATGTTTCTTTGCCCATCTTGTATTCTATCTTGGCAGTTTCCCCATAAAGTACTCCTGGATAATTTGAGCTGGAAGGAGGTAGGGGTATAGGGATCCCTTGGCCAACAATCTGCCACATGTGCTGTTGATCTGAACCCTTTTACCCAAACCAGAGCTGAACATTAGCGAGCACTCAAGACATAATATATATACAATGTGCATTTCCTGAAAGGCAAATAGAGGGTTAATAGAAACAAAAGCTATTTTTGTTTTAACATTCTGGCAAATTTTTTTAGATTCACAGAATTTCTCTGTGTGATAAAGGGAAAAGTTGAGAGCAGGATCCTAGTGTCAATGGTGAGAGAGAAAATGTCCATCCATTTATCTTCTGCTTCAGAAGCAGATGTAGATCAATAGCTGCCAATTGTTCAGCAATAGAATTGTAAGAGAAGCCAGGGAGGAATTCCTTCAGTGCCATGACAGCACGCAGAAATATCCTAAAATGAGTAAGCCTGTCTTAGGAATGGCAAGAACAGAATAAGTTACATGACTTAAGTCTCAAGGGCATAAATAACCAAAATGGTATTCCCAAAACACATCAGAACTTCTGTTAGGCAGACTATGAGGTATCATGAGGGAAAGACAGACAATAAAACGTTAAACCATATTTATCTCTTAGATATACTTGCTTCAATAGCAGTAGTGTCAACAAACAGAAAAAGCAACAGCCATTCCCTTTAAATCACCAAGTCAGCCAATACAATTCTCTGGTGATGTTTTTTGTTTTGTGCTTTTTCCTAAAAAATGTATTTAAAAATTTGTTTCAAAAATACACATACACAGACAAAGATACTAAAAAAAATAATATTTTGGCTGTCATTACATAACACACAAAAATTAAAAAGAAAACACAAATACAAAATAGAATATAAAATATAAATTTGGTTATATAAATGCTAAAGATATCTTCAATACTAAGACAAATACCTCTCAGTTTTGATTATATACTTGTGTCATTATCAGGTGAAATAAAAAGAAGCAGTAGTTAATATTATTTTTCAAGTAAAACCAAACTCCAAAATGATTCTCAAGGCAATGTTAGCAACAATGCAGTTCTAACAAAGGCACTGTTATACAGCAGCATCTATTATTCAATTTTCATAGGAATGCATTACATTAATTGCTCTAAGATATTTTAAACAAGTATTTACAAAATTTTTTTTTGGAAAAATATATCCTATGTTAATAAAACAAAGGTATAAATTGGAAGACAATAAGAACTATAACTGAGAGAGATCTGCTTGATTGATCTTATTTCCCAATATTCCCAAATTATACTTTACTTCATACTATAAATTTAGAAATACCTCTAGCTTTGCACATTTCTTAGAAAGGGCTATGCAACCTTCTGCAATAAAAATAAGGCATGTGGAACCAGCTCAGGTAACAGTTAGATTACTGAAATGAAAATAAAAAGACATGAGCCAGGCAAACTATAATCAAATGGGGTAAAAAAGCAAATGGATAATGTCATCTGAAATGATGGAGATGTTGACACAGGTTCTTTATTTGAGACCTTACATACTTTAAATTGCTTCAGTTATACAACTAACAAAGATAAGAACTTTGGTTACTTAATCAGGAACTGACATATTCGTTGAAAGAATTACTATTCAAGTAATCTATTAAAAATGAATTTTGAACAGTAGTACTAAGGATCAGGAGGACTGGCTAAATTCTTCAAAATTTTCTTTCCAATTACCCTAGTCTAATATGACATAAATCAATTCCCAGTTGCAGAGTGTAGAGATAAAACCTGTAGTATATTAGTCACAAGATTCAGGATCTGAAGCAAATCTAGCACCCAATTTCTTGTGATTTAAAGAACAAGAGAAGTAAAAGCACATGCTGTACATGGTGTCAGTCTGTACTACACTAAAGGAGTATTTGGGTTCTCATTATCTGTGGGAACTCTAGCAGGGTCTTAATTACCGGAATTAAAGGATTAAAAAAAAAAGCACCATAAAGCACCCACAGTTCAGAGTAAAGGTTTGCATTGTTCTGATTAAATTTTAATTTCTTTGTACTAAAGAGTAATGTGTTTATGTTTAATAAATAGGAAATGTAAAAATTATCCCTTAACAATTAATTTCATTGCTTTTAATGGATTGGATATTGTCAATCATATTATATGTAAGTGCATTGTGGCCACTTAGCAATCTTGACTGGATTTTGAAAGAAGTTTTTGTTGGGTTTGTGGCATATATTAGAAAGAGCTGCTGCTTAATTGTTTATAAAACCCAGCATCTGTTGTAAACATGAATTATAGCCAGATCAAACTTATATAAAGATTTGCCATTTACTTCTGAGATTTGAAAATTAATTCATTCAAAATGAAGGTGCAAATTCATGTTAGAGTTCATTAGTTCTGATTATAAGCCCTCTCAAAAAAAAGCAGTATTTGTTAAAACCCAGTTTTATTACTAAGTGCTTTATTTAGCATGTTCATGAATAAACAAGGAAAATAACCTTATTGATTGGTATAGAAATACTTGACCATACTTCATCAACATGGAACAAAGAGCAAGCAGTAGTTTAGCAGTTTTGTTACAGTTTTTTCATAACTACTATAGACTCCTCTCCCATCTGAATTTACAACAATTTGAAGAAGCTAGAAATCTTTTTCTATCATTGTGTTATTCACTGTTATTTCAAATTGTGCGACTATACTGTGGAAGAGACCGAGAAGTAATTCTATAGAGTTACATTTGCCTTTAACACATTGTAATAAAAGGCAGTAGTTTTAATTAATTAAGGAATGTGTAAAACATCCACTAGGCACTTCAATACATAGAAAAGGTTCAGTGACCTGCTCTGAGTAAGGAACATCATCTGCAATAAATTTCTTAACCAGCCTGGTGCAAGTTGAAGAAAATTAGATTTTATTGACCTTGGGCTGTAGCACATGGATAGACCTTTTGTGAGTCAACAGTTTGTTACTTCCACAATGCATGCTGAGCCAATCTCTCTGTATGATTCTGCACCATAAACAGTCCTGTCTCCTAGAAATGCAACGATTTTAACCCTTTAACATTAACTCCAATACACTTAACAATTTCTAAAGAAACTATTTTTTAACAGCTTAGTATCACTACATATCTTACAAACATGTAACTTTCTTAAAAAAAAAAAAAAGACAACATTCCCATTTCTTGTCAATACTAAGAGTATAAATGTTAGAAATTTATTTTTAAAGGTGCAGAATGGCGATCCCCTCAAATGGAAGTGCCCAAAAAAGCCTGAATCCAGTTTAGTCCTGCAGTAGTGTATTTGATAGCTGCATATCCTGAGAATACAAATATAAGTTCACTGCTCTGCTTATGGTCTGATACAG
The DNA here is from genome assembly GCA_013401135.1 of Cettia cetti. Taxonomy (NCBI): domain Eukaryota; kingdom Metazoa; phylum Chordata; class Aves; order Passeriformes; family Sylviidae; genus Cettia; species Cettia cetti. Next base: position 50,074 of record VZUI01059457.1, on the reverse strand, counting down.
TGCACTGCTTTCAGAGATGTGCTTTGAAATCCCAAGGGATACCCAGGACACAGGGATTCCTGCTTAACATACAATTTATAATCACACTGCCTCTAAGTCTTTATGAATCTGAAACTAAGGTTCCCCAACCACACCAGCCTCCCAGACAGCTCCTATAGAAAAATGTTTAAGAGAGTAAGAAGTCTCTCAAGCAGAGAGCCTTAGCCCATTAGCACTTTCTAGAGAAATTATAAAAACATGAAATCTTGTATCAGCAAGAGGCGCAGATACTGCAGATGCAAACTGCTGTGATTTTGCTCTGCAGACAGCAGACATAGATAGACTAAACCAGCTTTATGCTCTGTTTTCCTTAGTCCCAATTCAAGCACACATTATGTGCTTTGGGTATTATTTCTTAAGGTGGGCTACTACATGTTGGAGGTCTGACAAAAGAACATGCTAGTTGTTTTTTTATTTCTTTCTCTCTTATAGACAGTATAACCAAGACCTAGGCAGAGAATGTTGTCTAACTATGAGCTATCTCTTGCCTCTGGGAAAATGTTTTGTGCTCTATCGCAAATATTTTCACCTTGCTTTGCTTCTTCTGGTGACTATAGTTGCAGTAATGCTGCCTGAGTTCAGAGGTACTGTTCCCTGGAGCCTTATCTCTTTTTGAAAAGGAACCTGTGGGTTCAACGGGACAGGTAACATATGTCTGCAATCTGGTCTCTCTGTGGGGCTAGTGACTTCTTTTTAAACATTTTCATATCAGTCACAACCAGGAACAGAGAAGAGGTTGATGGAGAGGCTGAAATGTCTGCAATTAACGTTAGGAATTTTGTGTTGATGCTCAGTATATTCATTGAAAAGATGTGGTTGTGAATCAATTCAAGAGACTCCATCACCAAAACTGAAAAACTGGAAGAATAATGAAAATATGAAAATAGTTTTGTTCTATCCAAAATGAAACATTTTGACTGTTTGATTCTAAGCTAAAGTAAGTTAACTTTAAAACAAAGGCTGAGTACATCTGAGAGTAGACCACTGCATTCACCCCATCATAACTGATTCTGCTCTTAAACTGATTTTTTTTCACTTTCAGTCACAAAACTTGAACTTGCCTTCAACTCTAGTATTCAAGTGGAATAATTCTGTTCCGTTTTTTTTTTGCTGCCAGGTAGGACTAGACATCCCTTACAATAAAGCTTTTGAATACAGTAACAGTGTATGCATGACAGGATTTTTTCCTTTTTTTTAATGTAACTAAAGATATGATGTTATAACTACATTGTATTGTGCAGTACCCAAGTCAGGATATCCAGAATAACTTGCTAAAGATGCACTGATATGCCATTTCTTCTACCTTTTCTTACTGTGGCCTTTCCTTATTCTCCTGGAGAACACCTGCACAAGGTAAATCAGTATTTCTATTACTTAAAAAATGTTCTTGGAGATTAAATGTATAAAATAGAAGCATAATTAAATAAGTTGAGAGGGAATTGCAAGAGTATATTGTCAGGAATATGACATAAATGAACTTACTAGGAACTTCTCTGCTTTAGGTTTTCTTCATAAAAAAGATGGAAATAGATTGATGTTTGGAAACTTCAAAGACAGTGTATTTAAGATTGTAATTGTAATTTATAAATCCTACTTCAGTTTACTGAGACTAGAAATTATTTTTTATGCCACAGGATGCCAAAGAGCCAAATTAGTACAACTACTTGAACTGAGTATGATTTTAGAAAAGCTAACATCAACTTGAATTATTTTTTTTGTTTGAAAGTATTCTTTGTTTCCTTGTGTATATTCCAGTCACATAACTCATACATCTGTTATTCCCAGCATCGAGTCTATGATGTTTACACAGATCTCCCTGTAGGGCATTTTGGCCTAACTGAATCATTATTTCAACAGAATGTCCTAGTTTAATGATACTTTTACTTGAAATACTGCCTTTTGCAAGTTTTATCCCCACTGGCACTAACTCGGCCCTTCCACACTTACATTGGAAAATCTGACCCTACTCTTAAAGCACAGGATGCTGGGAAGGAAACTGATTTCTCCAGCACAAGGTTGTGAGCACTTCAGACCTGTAGAGTGGGTAATGTAACAACTGAGATTTTAGGGTTTATGAACACATATAAATCTTAATGCAGTGTCAGGCCTTGTTTCTGATAAAGTGTTCTAATGATCAAAAGATATAATTTAAATGGCAGATTAAGATTCATTCTTTTGACAGAGCTCAAGATGCTACTAATGTGTTCTCACTTCCATTCCTTATTATTTGACCATCACCAGAATTCTTCTCTTCCAGATCTGGGTTTAGGAACAAGCAATGGGTATTTTAAAACTACTGGTAGGCATTTATGCTGAGCCTTATTTGGAAAACTATACAGAGCCATTCCATATGACAGCTTACAAGCATAACATTTTTAAGATATTCATGTATAAGGTATTTTTTCATTGAAAATTAAGCTTCTGACCCTTTTCACAAAGGAACTTGATTTTAATTTCTTAAGAAACTCAAATAACCAGGTGCTTCACTGCAAAGGAAACAATTGATAATGTGGATTTTTAGTGCACGAATATTTATACATACTTAAACAGATTTTCCACAGACTTATATCTAACCATCTCTAGACAATTTAGAAATCTAAATCCAAATTTATTTCTTCTTATTTTTAATAAGTCAGTAATACTAAGTGTTTGTATCCAAAATCTGTGAACACTGCAGAATTTCAAAATATGACACAGCTCCCAAGAACTAGTGACCTAATTCCAAAGAATGCTACAACATTGGCTAGTAGTCATTAAAAAACACCTTTCTAGGTCTTGCAATATTCTCTCATCTTCATTTTGAGAAGATAAACGAATACAAGAAGATTTTGCTATTACACAAGTAGAATGTTTCAGGAGTTTTTCCTATTAGTACGCTCTATTTACACATGAACCTTGGGATCAGAGTGGCAAGGAATATCCTCAGGAATTTGAGGATCGTTACCAGGATTTAATGCAAAAACATTCTCTAACTCTAGACTTTACCTAACTTACTTCATTGAAATAAATACAACATCTGTGTATTTCAAAATACCTCTGCACACAATACAAACTTAGTTTCTCTTCAGTAAGGAAAATTTTTGCAAGTTCATTTTTTAGAGTAGAGCCTCAGTGCAAGGACCTGCTCTGAATGATAGCTGAAAGATAAAATGTTAGAAAATTAAGAAAGAGGAAACTAACATAAAAGAAAAAAAGAATTATTTTTTTTAAATCACAAGAGCTATGCCCATATGACAGTATAGGATTTTCAAATGAGTAATGTAGGGTTTTCAAAGGAGCAGGTGCTGGTAACTACAGAGCCCACTATGAATCAGACTTGAGTTGGACTTGCTGAGCCTAAATAATTTAGATTGCATAGAAAATTCTATATTATGCTGAATTAAGAGTTGGGGCTTAGCAGACAACTAAAAAGGGGGTTCTTTTCATACCCTCCAGGAAAGTGCTGCTGCAACAGTTATGGACATATTCTGACTCACAAATAAGTGGTAATGAAAAAAAGTTTTTGTGAACTAACATCATCTGGAAAATCCTATTAAACAAAAATAGAAAACCCCTTTTTTTCTCACTACACAAAAGAAAACACATTTTAAAATATCAGTTTATATTACACTTTGCTTAAGTCTTTATACTGTAACTTTTCTGAATAATCTTTATGTATCTAGAGAATCCTTGCTTCTTCCAAGTTCTTTCAATATCACAGTACCAAAGTATGTAGGGACTAGGACTATATATTTTTGTAACTAATTTCCTTAAGATAATGTTAGAAATATCAGGTTCCTTAAAATATAGATGAATTTCAAGGTGAGTCTGCTAGCAGATATTATTAATGGCATATGATTTATTGTGACATGAAATCTGATCTGAAACTTATGTTATTAGCCGAGCTTTTTATAAATTATAATTGCCAACCTCTGAAAATATGCAGAAAGGCCACTGATAAACTAGCTTCATCTTCAGGGCCTAGAATATCATAGTTTGCTAAAAGTCCAATATCTCTAGTCCTGCTGGTAGGGTACAGTAAATTCAGATGCATAGATCATCAAGCTGGAGTTCAGATCCCATCATAGTATAATTCTTTCAGAATGAGAAGTATCAGAGCTAGGAAAAGGAGGTCATAGAAAACAAATATGCAACTTAAAAAGAAACAGACACTTTGGTTCACAGTATGTCATTGTATAGATGCTAAGCAGATTGAGTATGTGAAAAAAAAAGCCTCCCATTCTGGCTATTAGCTATAAAATATATACTTTTAACAAAAAAAACCCCAGTAAGCAAGATAATATTCAAACATTTTTCAACATCATTCTGTATAGCTCTTAGATGAGAACACAAGTGGCATATTTTATTATCCTGAGGTCTATGAAGATTTGCATCTACAGAAGACCTTCCAGGTCATCCTCATGAAAAACTAAACAGTCTATGGTTAGGTTCACAGTGACAAAACATTTGTGTTAATAATTATTTCTAGACATTCTCTGTTTATTCCAAATAAGGTTGTATCTTACTTTTCTCTCCCCATGTGTCTTTAAATGTTAATTAAAGTTTCTGAAATGTTGCTCTTACCCAACACAACTTACTTGCTAAATTACCTAAATAAGAAGAAACAAACATAAACATTGCATTATGAACGTTATCTACTCAACAAACCAGATATTGAATTTACAGTAAATGTAATGCATTTTTAATCTCCAGAAAAGCTCTGCAATAGCACTAAAGGTTTAGAAAACAACACAAGAAACAGATGCAGAGTCTCATTCCTGACTTTTTTTTATAGAAACAAAGTTGCTTAATGATAAAAGCAGTTCTGTGTAAAATGGCATTCGCTTGCCCTTACTAAGAGTATATATGGAAGAGCCCCCTGTTAATGTACCAGTGTAAGTGTGGGAATGAAACATAAGGATCACCATCTGCAGCTGCCTAAGAAGTCTTCTTCAGTGCCTAATGGCAATGTGTCAATTCAGGGATCCTCACAAACAGAGTGCATCACCTTGTCCATGCCAGCCTTACAAGGCAAACATTTCACCTGTGAGAACAGGTTATTTATAATGCTATTCATTTCAGTTGAAATAGCAGATATCAAAAAGTTACACCACAAGCAGTCTGGAAGCATATGCTTAATATAAAATGAACCAATTTCCTCTCCTTTATAAGAATCAATATTTTAAAGGATGTGTGAAACTTAACCCCTCAGAGAACATATCTTAATAATATGGAAAAATATTTTTATATGCACACGTTTTTAGATTCTTACCTACTGTTGAACTTCTCTGGATGTTTTTCTCTCATGATATGGAATCTGTGGGCAATTGAAGCATCCTAACAGGACAAAAAAAAAAGCACCATAAATCTATTGGGACAGGAAAATTGCAAAACAGAAGACCCAACCTGTAAACAATGAGTGTTGTTTGTAAGGTGTTTTGTGAACCATAATTTTCAACAAGAGAAATGCTCTTATCACTTAGAAAGCTTACAGGTACATTTTTTCCCAGAATGGGATGTATCTGAACTTAATTATTTATTATTCTTGTTGCAGTCTCCATTACTTCTTTTTTACAAATCAGACATGATAGTTTCATGTAGTGAAAGTGTCTTCAAATTTTATACAGTGAATAATATCCAGATATGGTGAAGGTTAACTGTAAGATCATTGATACAGTTCTGTCTTGTAGAAATACCAAATAAACTATTTGAAATCAATTTCTTTAGTAGAAGTGAGTGACAGATTCAGCAAAGTTACTTTATATGTATACAAGTTAATATTTTCATATGGCATTCAACAGCTTTCTCTAAAACTGGGTAGAAAAAAGAAATAATTGCTAGAAGACTCCCCATTTGCTGCATGTCAGGATGTGAAATTGTGGAAATAATGCTTAATATAAAAAAAGATATTTTAAAATAAATTTTCTCAATAATTTAAAAATAAGTAAATTATGTTAATAATATAATCAAATAACATTTATGTGAAATGAAATAGCTGTATGAAATATTTGTAAGTGTATATTATTTAGAAGAGAATTAACCCATTGTGCTGGTAGGAATTGTTCAAAATAGAATATCTGGAAGTGATGTGTTAGAATCAGTCTTCAAAGCATTTTTTGTATCTCTTTTGGAGGTATGAAGAGAATTTTTTCCTCAATCCTGATCATGTAATTTTTATTTCTCATACTAATGGTTAAAAGTTTACAAACTGGGAATTAATCTTTTTTAATACATTTTTAAATGTATGTATTAAATGAATTGTGAGAGTATGAAATCTACCAACTCTTGAGTCCTGCAGCGAATAGGAAACACGGAAAAATGCATTTGGATCATGTCTTTGTAATTATGTCTTAAAATTCTGGATATATATGAATATAAATATAAGAAGAATTAGTTCAGTTAGTAAGAAATTTAAATGAATTCCAGTTTCCATGCAAATAGCATTTGAGAAAAACTGTAAATAAAACTGTCACTTATAACCAACTATCATATATATATGAACTTCCCCATCTATAATTTACAAACTTAAGAGATTGTGGAACTATAAAGACAAAAAATTTGAGAGAACTACTAAGCCTATACTTAGAAACATTTTAAATAATTTTCAAACAATGGGAATTTGAATTTGAAGGAAAATCCCCCAAATTAAAAACTTAAATCATTTATTAATAGCTCCAAACATGACTAAAAATTTTGTTCAAAATAATTTTTATTTAAACTTATCACTGTTAATCTAAATCACAAATAAGCAAGCATTTAATGCAGATATAAATGTACCCACTAATATAAGCCATGGCTTCAACACTTAGTGTTTAAAAAAGTTTTTTATTTACTAGAATTTTAAGCAGTGCACGCACCAGAGAATTGACTGGTCCAACCTTAAAGGTTTGGTTGACTAACTTAAGGGTGCCTTTAAAAGATAAATGTTGAACTTTAATACCATTAAATTCAAAGTTAAAATTGTTCAGATAGATTGATAACATATAAATAAACTTTTAACAATTATGAATAAAAGACAGTATATAATTCATAAAATTTTACACACACTATCTACATAAGGATGTGCCACAGTATAGAATTTTTAGGCAAAACATGTGATCGCTGATCAAATTAAATCAGTTAGCAGCAACACTAAATGCATTGACTCCATCAAGGTACTCAATTTTTTAATAACCTTGTTATGTAGTTTCTAAAGATGTACATAGTTTGCTGCTTTATGTACATCACATAATTTTTTATGTACTTTTCTGTTTTATTTAGGAATGGAATTGTCATTCAACATTTCACTGTTCTGCAAGGAAATTACAACAAAATTCCCAAGTGAATGGTATTAGTCAAGAAAATGCCTTATTGTTCTGTCCTGTCATCTGAAACTTTCAGTGCTGTATTCTCAAACTGCACACATTTTTTATTTAAATTTATTTTTATGAGCAATTTTATAAGGCAAATATCCACAAGTATCCAGGTGATCCCAAAGTTCTTGGAGACGGATGAAATAAAGCTGACAGTAAACCCTGAGACACCACACTTCTAAACAATTCCTGCTAGCTGAACTAAAATAATAACTCTGTTAACTTTAGAAAGACCCATCATTCATACTTTATCCTGCATTAGATGTGCCAGCATTAGGAAAGCGTATTTGTTAGCCAGTTTCATATGAAAAAGAAATGAAAGGACTATTGTAGTTAACTGTTAATTTTCTACACACTGAAGCATAAGACAGACCCAAGACAAAATGAATAAAGGAGTAGTAGCATTTTTGACAGAAACTAGGAAACACTAATCAAGGACTAACTGTCTAATGAATGAAATGAAAAGGCTAATGTGCTTACTCACACATAACAAATGCAAGGCACAAACAAGCTAGGGATCAATGCCCACTGCAGATGGCAAACAGGCAGTTGTTTCCATGCAAGGTTGATTTGATGAAAATTTTCTCCTCCCTGAACATTTTCTGACTCCAAAATGAGTAAACTGACTTAATGAACAGAGAGGTAAAAAAACTAATACACCCAGCTAATTTTGACAGGCACAGAACAGGACAGGCACATGTCAGGTGAATTTCACAAAAAAAAAAAAATTGCTGAAGAGATGCTTTTATTGATGGATATTGTAAACCAGAAAAGTAACTACACACAGATAAGCTCAAAAGTAGGGGAGCTGCTAAGGCTTCCTTCAGCTTATACTTTCTAGCCTTCAGCTTATTCTTTCGAACCCTCAATCGAATCCAGAGTAGAGTCCTCAGATTCCTCAGCACAGGGACCTCTTCTCTACCGTAACTCCCCACTGTAAAAAAACATGAAACCAGCCCATGCTGGCTGTGCATTAGGACAACAATCCTCTGCTTTAGGGGAAAAAAAGGTAAGAGAGAAAAAACCAAAACCAACCAACCAAAAAAAATAAAACAAACCACCCAAGAAACTACACTTAAGTTTTCTCTTTTTCCAATGTCTGTATTCGGTACTGTCTTGTTAAGACAGTAGCATTTATAAATTAAAAGCAATGGGAAGAACTGAAAGTAATAGGAACTTGACAGTGAATAGGAATATAAGTACTGTCTCCTAAGAGCTGCTGGAATTACAAGATGCCATCCCTGAATCCTGAGGAACAATCATTAGAAATTTCCTGCCTGAGCAGAGGGAGGAGTCCTTCATTGTGAGATTTTTGGCTACACTTGTAACACCAGTGATTTTAGCAGACTTCATTCAGCCTTTTCAAGTAGGGGCATCTAGCCCAACTTGTTTAGACATACAAATGTTGTTGGACCAATGCAGAAAATAATTATTTTTTGTGTCAAAAGCTATATTAAAATCACCTAATTAACTATACAGAAACAAAGTAATGGTACAGTAAACGAAACATAGATTGCAAAATGTGCTGAGCTTTACTAGTATCTGATACTGTGAATTTCCAGGACAAGATGAGAAATTATTTTTGTATTTTACCATAAAACTGATGTGAAGAAGAAAACCCAGGATTCAGTAAAACAAACTCGCATGTTTCATGATATTACCTGGCAAAGAAACCAGGATTTTTAAAGAATAATCATGCAACAGTCAGATACTGGTCTATAATTAGTATAATCTCTGGGATTCACATAAAAAATTTTATTAGTACACTGATTTGCATTCTGGCCTGAAATACAAATTTTCAGCATCACTATATTTGAATAGAAATATTTTCCAGTTTTACGAGTAACCCACCATAAGTCAATGCAATCATACCTAAAAATGGTGAAAATTTTATTATTAATAATAACAATCTGAGGCGAAACAATGTTGTCAAGCCTGTTCCGAGATGAAAGGGGGAGGAAGGTCTTATGGTATCACTCTAATATGAAACTATCACCTTTCCCTTCATCCACATTTCAGTCACAGAGCTTATTTTATACTTCTAATTGTAATACATTTCACCAAACCGTCCAAGAATTAAAGATTTTTTTTTCCAGGAGCAGTTTTGCATCAGAATCGATGTTGGGCAAAAATTAATGCTGAATACAGAGCATCTACAGAAGAACTAAGCAGCCAATTAGGCAATTTTGTGTTTCTGAGACTATTATATGAATACTTGAGTTGTACAGTACTATTCTAAAATTCTGCATTTCTTTTCTAAGCTATACAATATTTTTAGTCATTCACATGTCACATGACAATAGCCTACATGATAATTTTTCTTAAATAAATTCATAGTACCAATCTAATCTGAAAGAAACTGCCACACTGTGTGCTCTTTTGTATGCCTTTCCTGTTTAGATGGTTTCCACTCACTACTGTAGCATTTAGAAACAAGAGATGAAAGAATGGGTATTTGAATATCAGAAAATGCAGTTTATTCCAGTTTAAATTCTACAAAATTGTACAGACTCTTAAAAAATGTACCTTTACATCGCACAAGTATTCAACCCGGACACATATGTGATGAACATGCAGACATACACATATATGCACCCTTACATTTGAACCTGTTCAGGCTCTGAAGCAGCTGGGCTATCCTTATACCTCACTCAGGTTTGTTTTAAATCCTGACAGTGAAGATAAGATAGAGAACAGACAGAGCATATCTGAATCTACTCCTAGGAAATGGAAAAAATATTTTAATTGAACTAGGACATTTCTCAAAGTGACCTGCCAAGAAGAAAAGAAGCTTAAGTTGCTACACCTCTTTAATACCTTATGATTGACTTACACACATATATATTCATCTTTTTAATGGGTATTAGCATTACCGGAAAGCAATCTGAAGCAGTCTTTTCAGAGGAGTAACCTTATACATTGTGAATAACCTTATAGAAAGATTAATGCATTTAATATATGTCTGTCTATAAGTTTGCTGTGATTAAAATTTCCATTAAACAATAATTTTTATGCTGGTGAACAAACAAATGACCAGTGTGCATCTTCTTTGGATACAAATGGTCTGATTATTTTTTTTTCCTAAGATGCTTCTTTAATTAAGGCTTAATGGATCCACAAGGCTAGGAAGCTTAAGGGATAATTCACCAACCTGTAATCTTTGGACCAGAATGCAAATCTAACCTGAACAACCAGTTAGCTCACATCAGTTATTGATGTGGTATAGTACCGATGTACAAAAAATATCATTGAAAATAAATGAAGAAAGTTTGCTGTGGTGGCTTAAAATTAATTTCTAAATATTTATTTTCTAGAAATTATTTTCTAGATAAACATCCTCACAATTCTGCATTCTACTTTCTCTCTCTATATATATACAATACAAAAACCAGAGGTACACCCTTCATTTTAGCACTTCCCACTCCATAATAGCAATCTCAGATAAACAAATCATATTGAACCACTGAATGACCAAGTCTAGAAAAAGGCAGTCAAGAAGCTAAAGGTTCTGCCTTGTTTGAATCAAGCTGCCAGTTCACATTTGACTCCCAGGTTTTTGATGAAATTACTCCAATTAATTAACCTGAGAGGGAAAGGGATTTTTAAAAAATATTTATTAATACATTAGGTTTTGGTGAAACATTAGTTACTATAATTGTATTAGTTTCTACGGATATTTTGGGCCTGTATAAATGAGAAAGACAGTAGTTTGAAAATGTCAGAGCAAGAAGAGATTTACAAGCACTTCTTAAAACAGCTTTACTAAAAGATATGTATAAGTCACTTTCTTAAGAAAAAAAATCTGAGAACAAAAATCTGAGAAATTTGTGTTCCTGGCTTTTCAAGAAGAACACAGGAACTGTGAAGATAATGCTATGTATTTTGTCTATGATATACTCTGATGGTCAAGTTTAAATACACTTCAGCAGTACATGTATTGTACTAAGTATAAGTAAGTCGAGTGACAGTTCATACTTTAAATGCTCATTTAAACAGGCAGTATCTCAAAACCCAGGATAGAACATCAGAAGCACAGTATTTATAAATGATAGACAAAAGACCAGAGAACAGCATATCTGGAAATAACAAAAAAAATTGAAACAGACCTTCAAAGGTAAGCATATTTCATCTCCCTTTTTATTCAAAGTCAGAATTCTGTTGAGTTTCTGACAATTCTACACAGACACAAAATGGAGTTCATTTTGCAGAAAAAAAGTATCTGTGCAGAGAAACTTGGCCAACCCTATGTTCTGCCTGTGTATAACTCTGTAAATTGTGGGCACATACAGCCATTGACCCCTTGCTATATACTATTGATCAGTTTATACAGGGTGACCACATGTTCCAGCTGTTAAGGGACCAGTCCTATAAGATAAGCCTTTGTACCAGTATCTCAAGGACTTTCTTTGAGGAGCTATTTTGGGTTTTAGAAACTGACAATACATTCCTATGTACCTGTATTTTTAAGTCATTAATCAAGTGCAAGACTGGGAGGTTAAGACAAGCTATTATCAGAGCAGATGTGTCACGTGCCCCATGACTCAATGCAATGCAGAGGACATGTACCCTGTAAGATGATCTCTGCTGAGGATACACTGTGCTACATCTTCCCTTCTTTATATTTGGTCACCCTAAATTTACTGTAACTAGAGAAGGGTTCTTCTAGGTCCATGCTAAGTGTTTATGTGGTCACTAAAGAGAGAAGGAGAAAAGTGATCACATGGCAATTAGCCAACATAGCCATATAGACATTGTATTAAATATCCTGTATATTAAAAAGATCTCTGTGGTAAACCTTTAGTAGCATTTCTGATAACTGCTGATCGAGAACTATGTTGAAATACCCCCAAATTATCCTGCAAAATGAGTTTGACAGAACACAATCAAGGACACAGCTTAGTCTGAAAGTCAATATGGGCAACACTATGCAATGCACTTGTTCTTCAGAGAAACACAGGAATGGCTCACAGGTGTCTTCAATAAAAATAACAGAAACAAAGTTTACATTAAAAGCCTGTCTAGCTTGAAATTAACACATAGACTTTCATGCCCAGCATCTCTCTCTTCTTAGGAGAGAAAAGTGAGTGATTTGCTCAATTACTAAGGATTTCTTTGATGAAATACTAATTGGCATCATAATATTAAAACCTTGAGAAAAAAAGCAAATTTGGTATAAAGAACAACTGCTTGTGTAGTGTCTTGAAAAATTATACTCTAATATGAATTTTCAAACACTCTTATAATAAAAACCCCAAAACACCCCCAAAAGCTCCCCCAAAACCCCAAGCAAACATAAATTTGAGTATTTTTACTCTGAACACTGATTAAGTTTGCACTAGAGTACCATTCTCAGGCGCTGAATGTAATCCCTTAATTTAGGTACTTAAACTGCCAGGGTGATTTTCCCATCCTCCAGTATGCTGAAGAGTTAGAGGAAAGCTCTTTGGAAAGACTATCTGAAAAGGCAGGTCTACATGTTCCTGTTCTGAATTGTCATTTCAAGATCTTTTGTTATTATTCATAGAAGAAATGGAGCACACCTAGCTTTTTATGTTTATGAAGGTATCCCTGAAATGCAACAGCTTGAGCAGTTCTCTGAAATCCTTGATGGGGTTCAAGCCAAATCTTGTATCACCACCCATTTTATACACTCATTTGCTTGATAGGGATCAAATAATAAATGTTCACCTGACTTCTCCCTAGCAACTTCCCATAACTTGTTAGTCAAAGCCTTGGCAACAGAGTCTTATAATTTTAATACATATTTATGCTATTCATTTGTTTCCATAGCAGGTATTTATTTTTATAAGAAATATGCAAACCACTAAAACATCTTTCATTGATTTACACTCTGAAAGAATATTTTTCTCTTAATTGAAAAAGGTCACTGTTTTCCCCATTCATTATGTTTTCTATTTGAAATTTAAATTTCTGCGTTACAATATTATTTATTATCTTTCCTATTGGACAAACAAATATTAATTTATAAAAACCCCCTAACATACTCATAAATTAGGGCTAGATGTTGGATTATTTATCTACAGACATTCACTCTCTCTCTCTGCTGATTTATGACAAACTTTTTAAGATCCTCTCCCTTACATCTTTCATATAGCCTGTTTGCTCTGTCTCAAAGGTCCAGAAGCAACTTTCTTAACTTTTGTTTAATATCTGCATTTGCTCTTGTGTTGCATCAATCAAAATATTTTCTGACTCCTTCTGCTTTATTTTCTTGCTAAGGTGTACAAGGTATCTAATTCTCGCCTTTGTGGCAGTTCCTTCAAGCTTACTCCCTTTCTCCTCTCCTCTACCAACATCAGCCACCTTCTTGTACCAGTAACCACCAGAGATCCAGTTCAGACCCTAAGGATCTTTCAAAGTGTGAGGCAGTTGTGGGAAGGCAACAATACCAAAATGGCAGAAGAGTTATGCATCAAACTGAGATAAATCTATTTAACAATAAATCTGAAAATAACTTGCCAACTAAGAAGCCTCCAAGAAACAGCAAGATTCATATGAGCTACTCATGCCAAGTTTACTCCCACCAGAGCGGTTTCTCTGAAAAGATACTGCAGAAATAAAATAAAATTAAGTTGCTCATAACAATATTAGATGGAAGAGATTACACCCAGATCACATACTGGTTTTGCTGCTATCGTTAATCAAATTTTAAAAGGTGAACGCATACTTGTTTACATACACAGTGTAAGTTGTCAGATTCTTTTTTGAAGTGCAAAACCCAATCACATGCTACATATCAATGACCAATAGTTTCATGAAAAAGAAGGGGCTAATACTCTCTGAAGTATGTCAACCCAGTGACTTAATATAATTAGCTCATATGAACTAATTATATTTTATATAATTTGATATCAGTGTTTGATATCAGCTGCTCTCAAGTTAAATAAAACCCAGATTTTGCAGTAACAGCTATCTAAAACATGAAATAGACTATAAAATGGAACTAGATGCCATTTTACTGAGCACTTAGGGACTCAAAATTTTTTTTTCTATGAATCAAAGGAACCTGTACTAAGAAACAAACCTAAACATGCTACAGCTTAACGAATGTCAAGCCTTTTCTGGACTTACTATTTGGATATATGGAAAAGTGTTAAAATATGTCCAAATACAAACATGTGTTTGTGGAAGATGAATTCAAATTTTACAAAATTAATTCACATATATTTTCCTTCCAAAACAAATCAAGCTTTTTCTATAGCTGCTTTAAATAAATAGTTTAGACATGCAAAATGTTTTACAGCGATGATAAACCCAGAGCATGACATACAAAGGTTATGCAGTAACTATCTTTGTAGACTCTGGACATTAGGAGGTTTTGAGGTCGAATATATTTATTTACTCCATAGAGAGGTTCTATTGTGTGCAAAAAGGGAATAAGTTACAGGTTATTATCATAATATTGATACTTAGGGACAACAAAAAACTTGTTCTTTATTGTACCAAAGACACTAATAATTGAGGATTGCAAACACTTTTTTTTTAACAAAATCAATGTGGAGTCAAAAATGGTTTCCATTGAAAAGGGAAAAATACCCAGCAACTTTAGAAACTACCAGTTATGTATTTCACTCTTGGTTTATGTGAAACTTTTTCACATTAAGCAATCTCATAGCAAAAAAAAAAAAAAAAAAGTTCTTGATGTGGTCAGAAACCCAGGAAACTGCACTAAAGCCCTTTGTTATGTTTTAATGTGTACAGAATTTTGAACCCAAGAAACAAAAATGTTCAAATTGCTTTCAAAGTGCTGAATTTATCTTCACAGAGGGTCAAAGACATGCTTTTTCTGCCTTTTCACATCCCAAGATCCAAATTTGCAGAAGACTAGTGAAAAAGTCAAGAGTAGTGTAGTGAAACTGAGAAATTCCTTAAATTTTCTAGCAAAAAATTTCCCCCTCCCAAGAGTGCACTTGCATAATGCTTTTTGCCTAACCATCTGGACAGACTCAGTGCGTCATGGTTGTTTAGCAACTTAGGGCTTTCATGGTAGCTTTGAATATATTATACCAGTATCCTATTCTCAGCCTCAAATTGTTTGGGAGGATTCTATATCTGCATAAAAACTCTTTGCATAAGACCCATTTACTCAGATCTCCAACACATATGAGGTTTTCTAGAAGGCTAAATTGTTTACACTAAACGCTAGGGTACAATTCCCCAAATTAATGGTCTGCTGTACAGAGTTACTCCCCAAGTGATCAAACTAAGGGTGCAGAACCTGCAGGGCAGAAGCAGGACCAGCAAACTAAATTCAGGACACAACTATGGTCAAAGTTAGCTCCACAAATTTTCACTGCAAGCAACAAGAATGGGGCAGTTTCTCTGAACTCTAGGCCAGACAATTATGCTACAAATATATTTTACAGATGGACAGCCACACCTTTTTTGACAATAAATCAATTTGCTTCACGAGAAAGAAGATGCAAAAAAACCCTTCTGGTCTCAACAAAAGCATCATCAAATAACCTTTCAATTTTTTACCATAAAAAACAACAATGAAGTAGGCTGAAAGCTGCTCCTAGATTTTTATAAATTTGCAAATCAAAGAGCACCTGTTTGTAAAGTGCTGCTTTGCTCAACTACTTAAATAATGTAATCAATATTAAATGACAAGCTAGAATTCCCAAATTTGCTGCACAGTAAGCAGACACTTGTCTTGCTGATGTTTGCAATAAGTAATCCTTATAATGTTAGCCAAGACAAATGTTGTTAATATTAACTTTTACTAAAGCATAAATATCACATCCATATGACATCAGATATTATCTCAGAGTAAGATTATCTTAATGTTTGCAACGATTTTGTATAATAATAGCATTAATAAGGGCAATGTAAATCAGTTAAATCCTATTTTTACTACTGGGCATTTTTTTTGCTAACGAACAATCAAAACTTATTAAAAACATATGCAATTTAAAGATCAGTGCAAACAACATGTTTCCAAACATTTGCAAAAGTCTGGAACCAGAATTAATCTTTTTTTTAGTTTCAATTACGTACATTGTATTCAAAGCCACTTCCTAACCAGAAGAAATATACTACTGAGACTGAGACACTCTTTTAAGGACAACGGATGTAACACACATTTCAGAATCACAATCATAGACTATTTCAAATTGGAAGGGCCCCACAAGGATCACCAAGTCCAGCTCTTAAGTGAATGACCCCTTACAGGAATGGAACCAACAACCTTGGCATTATTAGCACCATGCTCTAAGCAACTGAGCTAATCCCAGTTTCCTTCTGATAAAATGAAAATTGCCATTCAAACTGCCATTACTTTCCAGATAAATTAATCTATGTCAATGCTCCTCAAAGAGGCATTTCATAATGGCCTTTATATACATATAATCTGTGACAACATTTCTGTTTCTGGAATAAAAAGCACTTTTTTCCTTACATTTCTTTTAGTAAAAATACTTACACAGTTCAAAATTATTAAACTATCATCTACATCAATTTCAGTGTTATTGCACAAATTGTAAATTATGCTTTCAGAATTACGGATGGAATTTTAAAAGGCTTCAATTCTTATAGTCTTTTGAAAGGACAAAGAAATCTATTAAAAAACCAAGATTACAATTTCAGCATTTAAAACCTACACAAAATAATTCAAACAAATGTTATGACATTTAAGATAATGAAACCCTTCATTTATGCCAATGTGTCCTACTTCACATGTAAGGAGTCAGAACAGATGTCCAAATATTGTAATGCCAGAGAAAAGTTAGGGCATATCTTGATTAATACTCTCAGAGCAGTCCGTGGTGTCTCTTTAAAATTGGCATGAGTTACTTCAAAATATCTATTCAAAATCCATTCTAGGAAACACAGCTAGACAAAGTGTTCCCAAGACAAAAGGAAAACAATAAAGCTCTGTATAAGCCTTTTAGCAATGTAAGCTGCATATTATCGACAGACCATTCATTGCAATCAACAAATGATTAATTGCAAATTTGTTGCTAAATTGACCACGAAAAAGACAAGCTTCAGGGTACGGTTAAAGAGGAAAAACTTATGTTAAAAATGATTGGAGACTTTTTGTAGCAAATTAATTCTAATCAATATTCTTGTTGACTGCACAGTGGAATAATGACTTCCTTAAATAGCATATGTACTCATTATTGTAGACATTCAAATTAATATTTAACCTAATACCTTCTCTTTTTTTCTCCTTTTGAAACAGCATTTTTCATATTTCACCTTTAAGAACAACAGTCTGTGATAAACAAATTTTTTGCGAAGTCTTATATCAATCAACTTGGGAGGCATAATATGCAGGAAAAAATTAGAATACAAATGCAATTATGTTTATTTAGAGTATTTACATGAAGTCTTATTTTTAATTACAACTGGCATGGATGAAACAATAGGTGCCTTTAAGCATATCTACTTTACAAACTTCTGAACAACTATGCAATCATTCAGTTTGGCAAAAGTATGATTTCAGACTTTCCCTGATGTCCCCTTTTCCTCCTTTTGTAGATGCAGTCATATACCTAGGATTTAACCCTTGAATGATAAAGATAATTTAATTCCTGTGATGGCCAATGTATTAGCACAAAATAGATATGAGTTATGGGGGAGGGGGTACTTTTGTCATACCAATAGTATTTCTTCTTGCTTTTCTTCTTGCTTTGACCAAAAGTCTGGTTTGCAAATTCTTCTTCAAGACAACAAATTTCCATGAATTTACAAACACTGCTATTGACAAAGTAATAATTAATTTTTAATTATTTAAATACATGCACAGCTAATGTGCAAATTACGGTTTTGACAATGAATGGACTGAATCATATGTTTAAATGTATCTCATTAAAAAAAAAAAAAAAACTTTCAGAAATCGAGTTTCCTATAAATGTGGTTTAGGTTGAACTGCACAGCTGAACTGTTATATTCCTTTATATTTTTGGGGTTGGGTGGGTTTTTTGTTTTGCCTTTTTTTTTTTTTTTTTTGTGTTTTGGTTGGTTGGTCATGTTGTTTCTTGTGTGACTGGAGAAGCCATTTATTTCAGGCACTAGAAATCTTTCTTCTTCTCCTCAACTACTCCTCTAGTGTATATTAAACAAAAAAAAATCCAAACAAATAAACAAAACGTGTATTTATATATTTATATCTATCTCAAGGAAACAAATTTGAAAATACTGAAATTTCTCAGACTCCAAAGGAAACAATAAGATTATCTAAAAAGCACAGACTATCCAAAGATACAGTTCAGAGCTTAAAGTGAAGCTGTTGACAAACTGACTCCAGTTTTTAAATGTCTATGCAGGTCTCATTAAGTTTTCTGCTTTAAAGATCTTTTAAATAGTTTTCTTTGAGGCACTTAAATGACAAAGAATCCACAATACCTACCTTTTGGAGTCTTAGACATAGAGTAGAACCCAAATCCCAAATCTATACCCAAACTTCCATATAATAAGCTATTCAAAACTTGACTCAAACCCCTATGTCTTATGATTCAAGTATATCTGGCTGTACCACTATGTCCTGTGCACTGGAGCACTCAGGAAGGTTCCTCCACTGACTTGGCAGCCAGAGACCTGCAAGGAGGTACTTGCATCTATTCTTTAAGAAACCTTAGAAGAGTTTATACAATAACTCCACCCAGTCCAGTGTCCTGTTATCTGTTGGACTTAAAAGTGGGTTCTTAATGCAAAATTTCAAAAGGTAAGCGTCAAGTGGTACTTACTCTCTCAGGCCCCCCTCAAATATCTTTCTGCTAAAAAACTGGGCTGATAGAAAACTACTGCATTTCAACAAAAGCAAATGCCAAGACTTGCATCAGGGTGGAATAAGGTGACCATACAAGCTGGTGCTGAGTGTCAAGCAGATCTGCAGAAAAGGACACAGTGGTCCTTAAGGACTGTAGTGTGAACACAAGTCACCAGTGTGCCCTTAAAGCAAACAAAGTGAACAGCATCCTGTGCACCATCAGAAAGGCTGTATCCACCACCCATGCTCATGGCAGTGACCTTTCCTCACTTGGGATACCACGTTTGAAGCACTCTTTGGTCTTGGGCTTTCCAATACTGGAAAGACATGGACACACCATATCTCTAAATATCTGAACAGAAGGTGTCAAGATGATGGATCCAGGCTCTTCCTCATGGTGCCAAGCAATTGCCAGGCAATGGGCAGAAATTGATGCCCAAAAAGTTCCACCTGAATATGAAGAAGAACTTCTTTAGTGTGAAGGTAAACTTCTTTTCTGTGACCTTGAACTGGAACAGACAGGCCAGGGAGGGTGGGGGGTCTCCCTCACTGGAGATACTCAAAGCCATCTGGACACAATCTCATGCCATGTGCTCTGGGTTGGATCAGATGACCCACTATTGTCCCTTCCAATCTGACCAATCCTGGGATTCTGTGATACCATAATATATTCAACAGAGAGACAGCAGGCTGCTCAGGGGCTGAAGCACACACCACTTGAGCAGAATTTGAAGCAACTTGTTCAGCCTCACTGAAAGCTGGTAACAGGAGACTTTACAGCTACCTGGTGGAGAAAAGACTGTCTACAGCTACTTGGTGGAGAAAAGATAGATGGGCTCTTGTAAGAAGTGCACAGGATAGGATGAAAGGCAACAAGAAACAAGTCAAACACTGCCCAGACCGGTTGTGGGATCTCCATTCTTGGAGGTGCTCAAGCTTCAATTAGAGAAGTCTCTAAGGAAAGTGATCTGATCAGACTTGCTACAAGTAGGATGTTTGTCTAAGGCTCTCCAGAGGATCCTTCCAAACTGAAATATTCTCTGAGAGCCAGAGGTCTCTGCTGAATAGTTCTTACCAAATGTTCCTTCCATGAATTTCATGGTCTCTTGATCCAATGAACTGCAAGCATCTTTAGAGTATTGCAGTTTAATTACATACTGTATAGAGAAATACTTTCCTTTGTTTGCCTTGAAACTGGAATCTAGTAGCCTTGAAACTGGAATCATTCGGTGCCTGTCAGTTTTTACACTGGAAGAAACAGCAAACATAAACTGACCACCAATCCTCTCCTTCTAACTCATGATTGCATAGACCCCGTCATCTGTTTTCTATACCAGTGGAATTTAGACTATGTAACTGTTCGGATGGAAGCATGCAAGGAACAGAGAAGACTGATACGGTGATTAACAACGAAGGAATTAATTCAGAAAGTCTGTCTGGTCCATTTTGCATGGATTACTTTCACAGTACATGGAAAAAGGATTTAAAGATGAAGTAGGAATAACATTTCTTGACTAACAAGATGAATTTTTACCCATTCTGGTTCCATAGGGATATTTCCCTAAGTTTCAAGCATATAATTATTTTCTCTTCATTTGCTTGAATATAATAGATTCATTAATAGAAGTTTTCTTTAGACACTAGTTTCGGAAAATAGTTCCTGGGACCATTTAGAATAATAGAACTGAACAGTTGAAAACCATCTACAATGGTCTCCAAGACCAACAGCCTGAACCCTTCAGGTCTGACCAAAAGCTTAAGCATGTTACTATGGACCTTATTCCTCTTAAACACTGACAAGCATGGGGATTCAAACACCTCTCACTCTAGGAAGCCTGTTCCAGGGTCTGACTGCTCTTTCCTTACACAAATATTTCCTCATGTTCAGTTTAACACTCCTACGACTCAGCTTTTCATCACATCCATGCACCCTATCATGGGATACCAGGGAGAAGAGATGAGCACCTTTCTCTCCACTTCCCCTCCATCAAGAAGCGATAGAGAGGAATGAGGTCACTCCTTGGTCTCTTTTTTGCAAACCCAGACATAGGCAGCGTCCTTAGCTGATCTTCACAGCACATGCCTTCCAGTCCTTGCACGAGCTTTGCTGTCCTTCTCTGGACGCATGTAAGCACTCAAACAATCTTCCTAAATCATGGGGCTCAAAATTGCACACAGTACTCAAGTGAATCTGCACCTATCTGAAAAGCAGTTCTGTAGTTTCATAGGTCTTCCTTCATTCCCTTCTTGTAAACTACAATTTGCTTCCCTTGTATTTTTGCCTTTTTTTCTTTTTTTTTTTTTTTTTAGCAGAAGATTATTATGTGCTGTATTTACAAGCTGATGTTAAGGCTTTTATACCATTCAATGCTTTAAAAAAATATCCACAGCCAGCAGTAGAACCATTCCCCAGCGATATTGTCTCTAGCAGCTAAATACTATTAATTACAACCATTTTGCGGTGTTTTTCACAAACCTGTATTGTCCAAGAGCAGCAGCCTTCATTCACTGCTAACAGTAAGAGAAGCTAATAATGTGTTTTCAAAACATTAGTACAAAAGATAACAAAATGTTGTTTTCTTAAATAAGAAATGAGGAATTATAGGACAGAGCTGTGTTTATAGCCAAAAGTGCAAATGCTCTGTCTAGTTTTCATTAAAGAGATATTAACAGCTATAACATGGCATGAAAAAAACCCAACATTTGTAGGACAGAACAGCCGCCACTTGATATATTAATGCTTTGAAACTTTGACTTACACTGTACGTTCATAAGGAATCTTTTTTGTAGGTTTTTGTTGTTGCTGTTGTTCAGTTGGGTTTTTTTGGTCATTTGTAATTCTGATATGTAAACCAAAAAAACTGACATGCTATGTGAATTGAGTAGCCTCTTTGGATTCCAGCTGGCTTGGCTGTATGCCTTTCTAATGGTAATGAAGTCACACAGCTGCTAGGACAATCAGCTGGAGTTCAGATCAGTAGCTAAATGGATATCCACTGACTGGCTTCTTATCAGGACTCATTAAAGTTCAGTGTTAACAAACTGTAGGGTTACGTAGGTTTACATGGTTACAGCAAAGTGGCTTTTAAAAATGAACTTGTTGGAGCTGAAAAAAAAAATCTCTCCTTTTTCTGCTTATAAATGTTACTTTGTGCTGGTCAACTCAAGAAATGTTCAACCCTACTCCCAGTGAAGTGAAAGGAAAAGTTCCATTCATCTGCATGGAAGTAAAACAAATCAGTTCCCAACGTTTCAGGGATTTTGAAGAATACTGCTATTCAAATTACTTCAGAATGCCTCAGCTAAAGGGTCACTCAGTACTCAGCTATGTCCAATTTTCAACTCAGGATGCAGTGTACCCCAGACTTCTGAGAATTTATCAGCTTTTACTTTGCTCATCAAATTGCTAGCATGTTTATGCCACATGAAAGAGTGAAGTCCCACCATTCCCACAAAAATGCAATTTTTTACTACCAAAAAACCTAGTAGATGTAAAATATTGCTTTTTAGCCTAATGGTACTGCTGCAGTATAGAGGTATATATCCTGCCAGTTCTGTAGCTTTTTCTGTGCAGCCAGCGTAGGGGGGACAATTGTACCACCACAAAGCTTCAGCGTGAACACAACAGATTCCAGTATTAACCATCATTCCTATAGATAAATAGGAAAGTACTGAATGTGTCAACTTACAAAATCATTACTTTTTCAGCTCTACAGTTTTTGTGATCTGTTTTTACTGAACAAAATTTGAATTATTAACCCTTACTAGGACGTGGAACATGCAATGTTGCTTGCTTCACATACTAAAATGGGATAAAAGGTTGTACCAGTGCAGTGTGAATGCACAGTAACAGACCTTCTAAAGCAGTCTCTACATTCTTCAAAACTGCTACAGTCCTTAGACAGCATTTCAGCTGTTATGAATAATGGAACCAAATTGTTTGAATCATGGTAACAAATATCAACTGCTCTGCGAGTGAAAATTTCAGGGAAAAATAACACCAGTCGAACAATAGCCTCTTATAAATTAATGAGAATTTTTTTTTACAGATATTCAGGTGGTTAGGATTCTGGTCATTAGCTTTATGCATCACCTCATGACACAGGAGCTGCATAATATAAAATTTGTAATAAACTCAGAAGTACCTTGTATGTAAGTTCTTCTAAATTAGGACTTTATCTTATCTTTATCTTATCTTTATAGTGGTTTGTGCAAACAAGAAAATACCCACCCAAATAACAAGCAAACTAAATCCTGCACTCCAATTCTGACTTTTGATTTCTTTGCTTTCCTTTTTGAGGTCTACTCAGCTCTTTCCCATTGGGTTTTCTCCAGGAATCAAAACCTAGTCAGTACTACTTATGTGAAACTAAGACGAAGGGCTCTGGCAACGTTTCCAGATTATAATCAGCAGAATATCATATCTCCCACTAACCAATATATGGAAACTCACCCACATAAATGATATCATCCTGATTCAACTAAGCATGCTCAAACTGAGCAGTGACATTCATGTACAGGAGAAGTTCACAGAAGGAAAAAAACAATACTCCTACAGTTAATTATACTCAAAGACAAATAATTGCTTTACACTTGCACATACTCTGAATTCTACATTGTATGTCTTGTTAGAAACAAAAATATTATTTTAGTTTTGATTTTAAAATTATTTTAGTGGCTATGAAAACTGGCAGGATGACAGCATTTTTTACATAAAGTCCTATATTTATCCACTGCATTTAAGTTTCCTTGCCAATATCCTTTGGCTTTTACCTACAGGAGCTGCTTCTGCTGGCAAGCAATAAGTTCACTTCCATGGTTCACAGTTGAGGCTGTCAACAAATGTGCCAATTGTATAACATGGATATCTATTCAATAGGGAGGACTCAGCAAAATTATTCTATAGGTTGTATAAATGTCACTTGGTGATAACTTTTAATTACTGTATATCTCAGCTGAATTTATTCCTGTAACCTGTTACTCCTCTCAGAAACTTTTTCCACAAATCAAGCAACTGACCAGGAGAAGCCACTTTGAGATGACTTGCCTTGGTTCATTAGCAAGCAAACTTAAATATAATTTACAACTCTATACTTCTGTGAGTCAAATATTCCTATTAACTTCTGTGAGTTTTTGATTAGCTCTTGACAACTCGTAATGAACGAACATTTTTCAAATAGAAAACAAAGAGAAACATTTAACTCAATTGACATGTACTTTGTTTTCCCTCCTGAGGGTTTAGAAAAGATAGCTTCAGCAGCAAAAAGAGTTAGGATGAGCACATAATCTTTTTCTGTTTCTAATCGCTGCAGTATTACAGGTATGTCCACAGGATATAACAAAGTGCTAAAGTGGTGTCCAAAAGAGAGAGACTTCGTACAAAATAGGAACTACTTGCAGTGTTTTGCAGTGTAACCATCTAGAGCAATTGCTCTTGGCACAGGTCTAACCAATTTGTGAGCAGGCAAAATGCCATCTGAACAGATGGTATGAGGTACACAGCCAAATAGCCATGTATGTGCATCGGCTGTGGGTAGTAATGGCATGATTCCCAGCCATGAAGGTCTAAACAGTTGTCCATCCTGATCTTAAAAGCTCATGTTTATAGAGAATTGTCATCAATAATCCAGCTTTGTACTAAATTATCTTTGAAATATAAAATGTTCCTGGAGATGAAAATGATAGATAGTTGAGTTTCAGAACTCCTCTGTTCATTTCTTTTTGCTTCATTTAACAACTTTTAAAAATGAAAAAAAAAAAAAACCCACAGCAATGAAAACAGGCTTGAGCTTTCCAGTTCTTTTTACTTGTTGCTTGTTGCTGTGGTAATAGCGTGCAGTAAAGATGTTGAGCTGAGGAACAGGGAATTAATTTTGGGTTAAGGAGTTTGGGTAAGGTTATGCCTGTGCTGCAAAACTGCACATGGATTGTATCAACATCCTCCTCTTTTTTCTTGTTCCCAGATTATATAACTGACCCCAAAAAATAAAAGAAGACAATGTTTTTCTGCTGTGGAGGTTCACAGGACTTTAAGCATCACAAACACCCCCATGGCTAGGAACAGTTAACTGTACCTGGAGCTTTAAAACCTTATCTTTCCATAACCATGGAACTAGAAAAGAGCTCTAATTCAACTTTGCCTGGAAGTTTTAAAAACAGTGTACCTCAGCTATGTCTGAAGATCCAAAGCTATGATTTTGCCAAAGCAAATTTCACTTCAATTCCTCAGTCCTTTAGTGCAGCTAATAATTATTAACCAGCTATTTTTATCCAACAGAATTAATTAATTTTCTGCTTACAAACTGCCCAAGAAAGATTAAGTTATCTTTGTAATTATTAGTTACTTGAAACGATTTTATATGTCATTTCAGTGACATATTTTCATTATATATGTTTAGCATAGAGCTCAGTTTGTTAATTGTAAACAAAGGTTACAACAACATTTCTGTCCTCTGTCAGGATGAACTGAAATTCTACAATCAAGATTTTGATACAAACACCTGCAATTTCAAGTTCCAAATTAAAACTCTGACAAGTAAATTCTGCTTTTCTTAAAAATGCTCCCTGCTAGTAAATCTACCTCTATGCAACATAAACATTACCTTGCTATTTTATTTATCATTTTCATTTTTCTAAATGCTGGGGGGGAAAAACCCACAAGAGACAGACTCAGTTCTGTAAGCAGAATTGACCATCTGAAAAAAAAAAAATAAAACATGCTCGCTTATTTTTATAAAATGATACATACTAAACTTTAATCCTATGATACATACTGTTATTTTCAAACAAAATTTGATCGATTAGCATCCATCCAATTGTCCAAGATTTTTCTGCTTACTTACCATGCAATAGTATCAATATTTAGAGAAAATGTTGTCAGCTGCAATTTAATTAGTTTTACTAAATGATCCATCCTTACAAATTCACTGGTACAGAAAAGTGGATTCTCTGTGGATAATTTGGGCTGATTCAATAATGTACCTACCAGTGCTCAATAGAATGCACAAAAGACCATCAACTGTAGTCTTTTAAGACATGTCTTGATGGATGCCTTTTGCATATGCCAAATAATCTGGCAGGTAAGAAGACAAATTTGGTGCCTTTGAGACAAAACAAAGAACAACAACAAAAGGCCTACTACAGATTTCAAAGGGTTCAGGAAGTGGACTATAAACGTATTAAGATTCCGGATTATCAAGGTTTATATATAAGGAATCATAGAGAATCATAGGAATATTTGAGGTGGAAAAGCTGTGTTACTTTTAGCAGTTGCATATTGTTACACTTGTACAAGGAACTGACCAAAAGAGAGCAGTTTGCTTGAGAGGAAAACAAAATTTCAGGGCGAAAAAAGGAGCACATAATCAGAAACAAAGCTGTGATTGTCAAGGACTTGCTAAAATAGATCTTTGCTTTAGCTCTTCACTTTTGCAGTATGTCTTGAACATATTGAACATTTCAACCTTACAGAAAGAACTTGTCAAATCTTAGAAGGAACTAGCAGTACAACTGTATGTAAAATAGGCTAGCAGAGATAAAGTTTACATGAGCAAAACATATTTTTGCCCCAAGAGCTGAAACTTTCAAGTACTTTTCAGTAAGTGATAAATATACAGTTTGTTAAACCTCTTCTCCACACTCTATTTTGAAAAAAAAAGTTTGGTTCAGTAAGTGGCATCAGAACCACAAATATTGCCTCCATTGTTAAACTGAGCAGGCACAGAAAGGAGAATAAATTACATATACATGCAGATGACAGGGATGTTGCATGTTAAGCAGAGGGATAAATATTTGGTGGCATCCATCCACCCTCTATAATACTTACCATAGCTGGGGAAGTAAAAGCCTTTCACAATTCCTTGTTTGTCTAGGACAGCTGTAACAACAGCAGATAGTATAAATGGTTCAGGAATCCAAAAGAAGGCTCATTTCTCCTAAACCTGCCCTATTTAGACATGGAAGCCAT
The DNA here is from genome assembly GCA_013401135.1 of Cettia cetti. Lineage (NCBI taxonomy): Eukaryota > Metazoa > Chordata > Aves > Passeriformes > Sylviidae > Cettia > Cettia cetti. Next base: position 23,001 of record VZUI01059457.1, on the reverse strand, counting down.
GACAGATTTGACATTAAGAGATGACAACGGAATGTTTATTCTATGTAGGAGGATACTGAAAAAAACAGATTAATGAATGACATCCATCTTTTTCAGGCTAACCAAGGAAGAGCTGCAAACAACAGCACAGATTAAAATGGGAAAGAAAAAAAAATCAGAATGAGGACCCACAAGAAACCTCCAAATGACAGCTACTTATATCTGAAGAAAAGACAAAAAATTTTGGGCAAAATGCTAGGACTATTCAAAAAGACACTGACATTTTGGAGATCAAGTGGTGGAGAACAGGAACTATGAAGAAAGATGTCAAGAAAGAACTTCAACAGCCATTACTCAAGATGGCAAGAGCTGGAAGGTTGAACACACTAAAATAAAAATCAAAAGCACTGCTTATCAGATTACTATGCCAATGAGGTACGCAACAAAACGGATTAAAAATTGTGTGGATGACTGAATATTAAGTGTTTTTCAAGCAGCAGAACTCACTAAGACTCTTTTTTTACTGATATGTCTGTTATGTTTACATACCAGCCTGTTATACTTACATATCTCTAACTCCCAAGACAACTTTGATGGACAAGAAACTGTGCAATCTTCTAGTTTTCAAAACTAAATGCATGATAGCTAATGCCTTATTGCTATGGATTAGACTGACAGCTGAATTCTGTCTGCTTTTCTTTCAAAAGCAACCTCTCTCCTACACCAGCTACCAATTTTCGTAAATTATGGGGAACTTCACATGTCTTTCACTACTCTTAGGAATCAGCCTGATGCTGACATAGATCTGCAATATGCTCATGGTACATTTTATTTCACTGGGATCATGTCCAAAATTAATGAAGCTGCAAAGAAGGCTGAGCACAAAAAAGAAGGAAGAAGTTCAGGAGTTGTTTCTCAGAATATCTCTTGAGTTTATCCACAGGTAGAGAATTATGTATGGCACTACTCTTTTCCAGTGGTGAATCTAAATGTGGATAAAAATATAAGGAATTGGAAATAAAAACCCAAGGAAAAAAAAATCCAGTCTTCCTCTAATAATAAGGAATCTTTCTAACCTTTACATTTCAGTATGGCACTGGGCAAAACCACATTCATACCAAGTCTTAAAATTAAAGCAGTATCTTCTACAAGAGGTGGATCATAAATTTCTATGCTGAAATCTAAGATGTGCTCACAGGGAAGGGCAGGGTGTTTTACGGTCATTTAGCACATTCTGGGAGTTAGAAAGTACCAGTGTGTCTTTGTGACCTTGCTCAAGTCACTTACAGAGAAACTGTCAACTAAAAGAATTCATACACTTCTGCCTCAAAATTACTTAGCTCCTGTTATTACAATTTGTCTGGTATTAGTATGCATAAATCTACTACCATTACGACATAAATGAAAAATAATGATCTCCATTTTCCATTTTGCTAATGTAGTGAACTTCTGAAGTCTTTTTCTGTATCTTAGTATTTACACATGTAATTTCTGTTCTTAAGCATGAGTGTGTTAAGACAGCAATGGAGGATAGTAAAATGAATAAATACATAAAAAAATGAAAACCATTTATCTTCCACAATCCTTAAAAATTACAGTAAGAGATTTAAGTAGAGGCATAATGATTGAGACCACATTAACATCAGTATTTCAAATTGCCCAGATTTGGATTTAACTGCACACTCTTTCTGTTCTGAATCTAACTAAATCTAACAAGGGGACAATTACATACCTCAAAGAGGTATAATAGGACAATGTTAAATGATTTAACACCACAGAGGGAAAAGTAAGAAAAAATACAATTCTATTAGAATCCCTACATACAGACAATAAGGTTTATGTAGTCTGAAGAGGAGGACATCATCTCTATTACAAAGTGACTTATTTTATTCATGCCAACTGGGAAATTTTACAACATTTACTGTTTGGTTCACGCCAAGAAAGCAGTGTATCAACTCCAGTTCACTGATGGAAAATGTGACAGTACATTGCAACCTCAATTTTCAAGTGATTAAAAATTTTTTTTTTTTTTTTTTTTAAAAAGGGTATCTTGCAGGACTATATATCACACCTTTCTAGGGACCTTGGAAAATACTAGGCAAAATGTGCTTGTGAGATGCATCCAAATTGGAACCTAGTATATGAATCAGCTGAAAATATAAATGGAGAAGATATCCACACCACAGCCAGGCATAATATGGTTTTTATAATATTCTTTAGTGTCACTGAAGATTCACTCAGATTCACTTTGAAATCACATGTACAAAGCATGGCAATAAAAGGGTTATTCAAGTACCTTAAGCATCTGCTTTTGTGATTAGTATTTGAAAGGAGATGAGTGCTTCACTTGCAAGGCACAAAATGACATGGATTATAACAGGTACTGTTAATGACAGTATATGAATGTTTAATAATGCAGAGTGATTAAGACTGGGTCTGTACTTTATTATTCTATCTTCTACATATGTCAGAATGGCTTGAATACCTCTTGGCATGATATTTAATTAAAAGTAAAAGTTAATTTTTCTCATTCACTTCAGGTGTAAGAGTTATTACTTATTATTATGCTGAGTTTCCTAAAATTACTTTCTTTCTTTAATTGATTGGCTACAGTGGGAATTAATACAACTTTGAGTTCTTTGTTTTGTCTACAAAAGTGTAAAATATCATATTAACTGACTGAACATTGTTTAATGTATTTATTTTAAAGGAGGGCTTTTTTTCCCCTAGAGTTGCTATACAAAGAACCAGATTTGCAAAAGTTCACAAGTGATACATATATTTTCCAGTGGATGAGGCCCTCATAAAATGACTTAGACCTTTCATCCTGTAACTCTTTCTTTCAGCTTCTTTGAAAAATTATAAAAGATGCATTTCATCACTTTAATAAAAAACAAAACAGAAATAAACAAAAAAACCCACCAAAAAACAAACCACCAAAAACCCCAAAACTAAACCAACATAAACTACTCCAAAAATATCTGGAATTAAATATTTTATCCATGAATTTCATGCCCAATGAAACTGACAGTAGCAAAGCTGCAGAAGGGACAATCCCTATACATTGTAAATCATTTCTCCTTCTAATCCCATCTTGTCATGTTCATACAACAGTCTAACTAAAAACCCAAATAAAAGCAGAAAAAAACCAATTTGATTTCAAGTCACTCTTTGAACTAAGGAAGACTGACACAGATTGGTACACCTGCCTTTTGTATTTCTAGAAGTCCTCAGTAGAACAGTACTTTCTAGAGACAGTAAAAAAATAACCTTAAGTAGAAAGCACTTCTGCAGGAAGCCAACAAAACATTTAAAAAGAAGATCGTTTGCCTATACCAGCACCTAATTTTACCCGTGTTTCTTCAAACAAATTCACTATAGAACAGGATTTCCTGGAGATTTAGGTACTTTTAAATTCTTCTCAGGCACTGGGTTCTGTAAAATGGTGAATACAATTTTCTTATATTAGATCTCACTGTGAAATTATATTAATTTGCAACCATTTCTACTGCAAAGAGAGTAATTTAAAAGTCTATAAATAAACAACAGTGTAAATCCCATTTATTCAGTGAATACTTGCCCACACTAGATTGCAACTCTGCTTCAAAAAATATGTTTGGTGGCTTTAGGGATAAAAACCCATATGTTTATCTCCTGCACAAGAATGTGAAGAGAGGGATAAATTAGTTTAAGAAATTCAAAGTGGTCCAAAGGCTGATTTAAATGGTGTATAGTCCCCTGGTCTGTGTAGCAGAAGGAAATGCAGCATGGGTAGATTTAGATAAGGAAAAAACAAGCTACAAATCCTTGCCATGTATATGCATAGTTTTAATCTGAAATGTATCTGTAACTCACCACCTGCTATTTTTGAGGCTTAAGCAAGACGTCTTTCCTAGGTATTGTGACATCCTATAGCTGCATTTTCATTTTTCTGGGTTTTTTTTAAGAAACATTCTTTTGCTTCTCTGATACTCTCTACTCCCAACTACTCACTTATTCCTGCTATTTCCTCAAGCTCTCCCCCTGCACCCAGGTTTCTCAGACTGATGAGATAGGCAAGGAAGTCAATTCAGCCTTTAGGAACACAGTGCAGAAATACAGGAGAGAAAAATTACAGAAAAGGACCAAGAAAGCAAGAAAACTGAGGGAAAGTTCATTTGCCTTCCACCATTCATGACATTTTTGATTTTGTAGGTCTGTTTCTAGCACTGAGTCAAATTTCACATGGCTGAGTAGAGATTATAAACCTTTGTTGAAAGTCACCTTGCCTAGCTAAGTAGTACTACTGAATTTAAAAGAAATTGCCACTGACTTATATTAATCATTTGGTTCTTCATCTGCTGTTCAAATAAACACAGCGTCTTCACAAAGATGCTCATTCTTAGCATCTTTTCTGTAAAAATAAATTTACCATAATACCAATAGATTTGCACACAGAGTTTCAGTTTTACACTTTTCAAGCAAAAGGAAAAGAAATGACGATGAGTTTAAGTTCTTACAGTCCTTGGAACATTTAGATATGTGAGTTATTATTTTACAGATCCACTAGCAATTCATCTTCACTTGAAATTTTAATGCAGTGCAACATAGGACTATAAAGAAACTGAATCCTCCTACATTCCTGTTTTCATAAAGAAATACATTGCTAAAGTTATAATTTTCATTACAGTTTAATTTTTTTTTATTTGCCCGCAACAGACCAACCAGTTTCTGATACCTGACCTCATACAAACCAATACAACTAAAACATATCCTGTCAACACTTCTACATTTTCAGTAATTATATGCATCTCTATCTGTAATGATATTTCTAAAAAATTCACAGTAATGAAGACAGAAATATGGACTTCAAAGAGGAGAAGAAAGTTATGTAGCTAAATTTCTTAAAAGTTTGATAATAGAAGAAAAAGTTTGTTTTTACTATAATGTTTCCTTTCTACTTTAAAATCTGAAGGAGATGAAAAAATCCAGATCAGTAAGGTTAGAATAATAATACTTAATAGAAAGCAGTAGCCAGATAGCCCCCAGGGACATAGATTACTTTTCTTTCAACATTATGTCTCTAGACATGGCTACACTCTTCTAGTAGACCTGTGAAAAATCAAATATTGATGCAGACTTTCTATCTAAAGTGGATCACCAATCTTACCACCATCTACCCAGCCCCCCAAAAGAAAAAAACAAAACAAAACCAAAACAAATAACAAATAACAAAAAAATTCCACCCACCAAATGACTGGCTGCCACCAATCTGAGGAGTCTCTACAAGCGAATTTATGTAGATTTCCAATAGTATATCTTTTAATTTAGATGTCACTTTATTTGCCCACTGTAGGAAATGAAGGCATGAGGATGAAGGAAATGAAGGAAATAAGGAAGTAGACAGAGCTGCATATTTGCCATCTTGTATCTTTAATCTGCTAACTTTTTAAGCAGCTGATTTATAAAAGTAAAGGTTGAATTCCTATGTCATCTGCTGAAAAGGAGTGTGAATTATAAAGAATTTATTAAAAAAACAAAAAATCCAATACACCCCCATATACACTTTTCATAAGTGCTAAACACTTCACAAAATATTTAGAATAGATGAGTAAACAGACAAACATAAATTTCAACCAAAAAATCAGGTTTAATGATAGTAAGTTAAAGTGTCGCAGAAAACCAAAGAACTGCAGGCATATGAGCACTACAGCATGATGAAGTTGATGCTTCTGAAGGCATCCTTCCTGTAGATTACAACTACAGAGAGTGAAAGTACTTATTTTTTTTTGCTTTGCTCCTACTGTCTATAACCCAGATCTACTCTCATTCTCAAGGCATCCTTGCCTTGTGGAACCTGATTTATGCAGCTCTAAGCAGACAGATACGCATTCAACTATTTTACCCAATCAGAACATTCTAATTTCCAAAAGCATTTTATAACCAGATTATACCATGTTGACATTTATTTACAAATTATAGTGTTTCCATGTATCATAACCCTTATAATCATGAACAGCTTTAGAAGAATTCTCTGTGGAAGACAGCTTTGATAGAAAATCGTTTCTGTACTCCCAGTTAATTACTGATTTTTTTCCACCAATTACAAATTTGAACTCAATCCCACAGATTTATAATTTACAATCAGTAGCCAATGCATACAAATTACTCTTGCTTCTCTTTTAAACATGACTAAAAGTTCAATTTATTAAATGCTAAATCATATGAATTATCCACAGTAAAATGCTGTGTAGTTAAACCTTCTCTGGCTACTGGACATCACAGAATAGTTATTTATTTTAACTAATCAATCTAAAAAGCTAATAAAGGCTTTTCTACACTCAGCATATGTGTTTGCACTCTAACCTACTAGATTAGTATTGCCAATTTAGCCTCTTAATAAATTTAAATAGATATATATTTAAAAGCACTAGGATAAATAATAGAAGTAAAACAAAAATTGAAGATTGAAAAAGGAGGATTCACCTGCTAAAAAAACCCCTCAGCCAGCAAGGCAGAGAGAAACATTAATTTAGACTTCCTGCTCTTGTAATTTGGTCACTGACTCATAGACTGAGGTTTCAAAATTTACCTCAGTTACAAGGAAACTGCACTTCTCGGCAATTTATTTCACTTCTTTACTCCCTTTCTCACTTGACCCTTTAGTTGCATGAGAGAGGGCTCCATACTGAATTATTTGAAAATAAGTAAATAGGGACAGAGCATCATTTCTTGCAGCTACGCTCACAGAGACAGAGCACACACAGAGGAATGTTCCCCAAGTTCAACAGTTCTAATGAGTCCAGAATTCATGCATTTTCCTGAAAGCCTCTTCAGTAGAAGTTATGAAAGCTTACATCAGCAGGTGTTACCAATATTATCAATGGAGTCTCTTTTCTGATGGATACATCAGGGAACAAAGCTATAAAAAAAAAAAAAACCAAAAAAAAAAAAACCAAAAAAAAACCCAACAACAAAAAAAACCCCACCCAAAACCAAAACCAAACAAAAACACCGAAAAAACCCCAAATAAAAAACAAAACAAAACAACCCCCCCCCCCCAAAAAAAAAAAAAAAACCCAAAAAAACCTCCCAAGACCAGGCAAAACTGAATTCATAACATCCAGCTTAGGACAACTACATATACAGCAACTTGGTAGTTTGCTTTTTTTGCCAACTAATGCACTATAAGATAAAATGAATGAAGAAATTCTGAAAATTTTTGATTAAGTTTAGTAGAGTGCTTTCAGGCAAAGGGAAGAAACATGAGACAACATATAAAGGAAGCATCTTTACGTGTCACCGAAAAAGTACTGTGAGAAATGACAAGAATAAAATGAACTTTAGCTCTGCATATTACAGATTTGCCCTCTAAGCTATCAACAAATAGATGGCTACTTTATCTAGAAGATAAAAACAAACAACCAGTTCTGTAACTTTAACCTGTGTGACTTTGATTAAAACAGGTAAGGGGCTATTGATTAAAGAAGTTGTTACAAACATAAATTCTTGTTTATCTGCATTCTTTTCATAACGAAGACTGTCCTAAAAATATCTGAGTAACTAATTCAGAGCAGCAATCATTTCAATAATTATCCTACTGCAATGCTTTCTGCACCCTTCCTGGAGAAAAACTGTTCACTTTTCTACTTCAGGCTATCATCAGTAGTATGGTAGAAGGTGCTGCTGTTACTAAAATATTCATATCCAACTGATAACTTGATCAATTTTTCTGATCCTTACAAAGAAATTTCCTCTACTTAGGTTTATGTTTTCAATAACACTAGACTGTGATTGCAACAAAAGATACAAACATTTGAAGTTTAGTTTATTGTAGGAATAACTTTAAGGAGACAATTCTCTGACATCTGAAGTAAAACCGTAAGATTTTAAAAACTTTCACAGTGATAAAAGTACTCTGAATGTAAGTATCCATATATTTTAGTAAATATAAAGAAATTGTGCAACTACTGTAGTGAAAAAAATCTTTATACATTTTAGGTATGTGTCTGATAGGTATTTCCAGAATTCTTTCACTCCAACATACATGCATGCAGCCTCTAACAAAAAAAAAAAACAAAAAAACACACCCAAACCAAATAAAAAGAAAAAACCAACCAACCAAAAAACCCCAAAACAAATAAAAAACAAAAAAAAAAAATCCCAACCAAGCCTAAAAATTAATGTTTTAACATTAAAAAAAAAAAATCTCTCAAAAGCATTTTCTAATGACTTTGATGTAGCTTTTCGATTACTCAAGTGTTTAAAGTGTACTAAATTTGAAGCTACCCTGCTCTTAATATTTGGTTTCTTGAATATACAGCATTTAATGCTGGTGGAATTAATCATAAATATCCCCCCACACATTAAGTGAACAATACTTTTATACCTACAATAATTTAAAAAATGAATCTTCATTTTAGTGAAATTTTGTTTTTTACATTAATTAGATTCACACTTTTTTTTCTTAAACATGCTTGAAAGAAATGGTTTTGAACCCATCATTAGAAAACAGAGGTTTAATCCTGAGACTGCACTGAATAAACAAACACATTATGGTCTAGATAGCCTTAAATTACAATGCTAAATGGTAAGAATTCAGGAAAGTGATTGCACATACAAACAAATAATTAAGACTGTAAAATATGCATTATTGCTAAAAAAGATATAGAATATCCTGAAATACTGATAAAATTTATCATTGCTGTCTCCTTTAAATCTTTTTGCTATTTAGTTTTCCCCCCTGCCTCCTCTATCAGGATTTCATTGCCACAGGAAACCACCAGAAATATAAATGAGTCTGCAAGTAGTCAAAAAACTACCTCAGATGTGTTTACTAAATGGTGTTTGTTGTTTCTGTTTGATTTTTTTATTTTTATTTTTTAATACAACAATAATAATGGTAATGGGAGCACTAATGGATTCCTTGACCAATCCTTTTACCTAAAATCACAAAGGCTCTGTGTGGACTCTTATTGAAGTCCACAGGAACACTCTCTGAGTTTAATAGGGCTGAAGTGCATTATAGCATTTAGTAAGTATTAGACTCCTTGTCTCACAGGGGGACTTGGTACATTGAGCAACAAAAGTCTAGATTTTCTAGTGTTGTTTTTTTTTTTTTTTTAAATTCATCACTCTGCTGCATTTTGCTCAGCTTCATCTCTACTCACCCAATCTGACGGTATTTCAGCATCCTCCCATCACTAAATTTCCAAAATGCTGGAATAAGACTCTTTAGCACTAATGTTTGTGAATTTCAGGAGGCAAACTAGAGGCTGGCTTGAATTTGAAGCCTCCTCCATAACCATGACACAAAACTGGCTTCACCTGGTTCAGTCCCAGTCTGCTGAAAATATCCCCGGTAACTGGACAGATGCCCCTGCAGTTTTATTCTCTTAAGCCTATGATTATTCTCAAGCTATCTAATGTGATGCCACTGAAGAAATGGAATCTGCAAGGTACAAATATGCCAAACAGATGATCAGTACAGGTGGAGCTGAAGTGATCCACACCTGAGGCAGGCAGCATGGGACAGTGGGGAGGGGAGCAGGCTCCCTGCTCACACCGGCAGCTCCACAACAGGAATGCACCTCCTGAGAGCCAAAGCATGCCAAGAATACCTCGGACTCAACTCACAGCCAAGTGCAGATCCTAAAGGACAGTATTTTCTTTCTGTCCTCTGGGAGATGGAAACCACAGTTTCATAAACCAAACCAAGCAAAAAGATACCTTAACTGGACCAAAAAAACCCAACAAAACTTAACCAAACCAAGCCCCAAGCCTTTCTGTCACACACTGGCAGGTAATCCACCTTCCTCAAGTGAAAGAGAACCTCTAGTTCTTGAGCTGTGGAAAACTGGAACTGGAGAGAGAGCACAGCCAAACCAAGAAGAGGCAGAAGAGGTGTTTCTCAGTAAGTGACAGTGTATAAGAAACTCGGGGGGAAAGGCAAGTTTCCTACAACACAGTTTTGTGTTGTTACTCTGTCACTTTCTTCTTTGCTATGTAGAGGAAGTCAGCACTAAAATTCCTTGCTGATACTTGTAGGTCAAGTTTAGACTCAAACAATGAATTCTTTCTCCTATCATCACACTGATTTTTTAATTTGACCTTCTGAAACACTGATATAAAGTTCTTACATTTCCCCTTGAAACTAGCCAGAGCTCAGTTACCAACACAAAATTACACAAGTCAAGTTCAGCACCCCTGATCGCAGATCACAACTCTAATATTCAGATTTCAACATTAAACAGTTCTCTCTAAACTCTCTCTAGCTGTTTTCAGTTTACTAACCATTATTAGTGTCAGCCTCATACACAGACATTTTCTCATGGACATTGTCATATCTTGCTGCCATGGTTTCCAAACAGCAATGGTTTAGCTGCTAAATGAACAGAACATAAACAGAACCATAAAATTTGCAGGTATATGTTTGTTGTTCCAAAGGCAAAACCCTGAGCAAAGCAGTTTGACATGGACACTCTGGACTCCTCAGGCTCCTGAACCTCACTGCTAGAGATTAATTCTAAAAGATTAGTTCTGTTTGGTTAGAAATGTTGGTGTGAACAGAGAAAGCAGTATCACTTGCCCTACAAAAATTCTGCCTTCAGCAGCCAAAAATACTGTGATCGCCTCCCAAAAGTTCTTCCTGTTGCCTTGTGCAAGGCCAGTTATTTATTATTTGTATTAACACAGCATTTAAGAATTGTTGTCATGATCCCAAGGGCAAAGAAGAGCTATACAAACACAGAATAAAAGGTCAGTTTTTGTCATAAGTGTCTTGAATTGGAGGCATGAAAAGCTTTATCTAAAACACTTCCTTTGGATTTATCAGCTCTGATTAAATCTGGCATTTGATACTTATTTACATCATAGTTCACACTAAATATTACGTAAGCTTAAATATGAAAAAGTATTCTAAAAAAAAGGAGCAAGTTCTTGATTTAAAAATTCAGAAGTAATTCATGTATGAAATATAGCAAAAACAAGTAACAATAAAACACATTTAAAGACTATTTTTAGTAATAAAGACCTTTCTCAATTGCTGTACCATCTTGTCTGGCTAAAGAAACTATTTCACCCCTAATCCCCATGAATGAGTAAGCCTTGAGGGGTTTACTGGTTACATTTACCTTTGTTATTCCTTTGTTTAAGAGCCACATATCCATTTTCCTCTCAGTCTGACTTACATTACTATTCAACGTAGATATGTCAAGAAAGGTACATTTCACTTGCATCCTTTGACTATTCCTTCTGGTTTAAATAACATTCCAGCTCACTACAATATTTTCAGGTGTGTTACAAGTCATAGTGCACAGGTCTACCACAGATGTATAAATCATGGTAAAAAGTTATCATTGCTCATACACCTTCTCAAACTCACAATATTTAGTTTAGCTTCACAGAGACCAGAGACAGCTTATTAATTACAGAGTTCCAAACTTGGCATTTAGAGTGCTCTCACCCTTCCCTCACAGCACTTGTCGGTTTTGGGATCTTGCCATCACCACTATACTATAGAAAATCAGTAAATCAGAATTCATTATATGATTTAATCAGTTTTCCAAGTACCTAATTTACCCAAGAAGAATTTCATGGCCTCTAAAATTATTTTCATAATCCTTTTTAGCCCACGTTTCCCTTTCTACTTCTCGTGTAATAAAACACAACCTTTTGAAACAAACCTAGAAATGTAGCTCAGGTACATAAGGTGTTACCCAATACTGCCAAAGAAATACAAAACTTCTAATTTTACACATAAAACATATTGGCAGTGTATTACATGAGATCAGCCATGACTATCTGTTACCTCTTTCAGCATGAATTGCTCAAAAAATACTGAGAATACACTTTTAATTTCATAAGATGAATATCTGTATATTTCATAACCTTAATTTTTATACTCTTCCCTTTACATCAACAAATACACTCCATGATCACAATTAATCACATGCAGATTCACTCAGCTGATGTTCAGTTCACTTAATAAATAAACAAATGCTTATTTAACACAAGGCTTGTGTTGCATTTGGTGGTTTTTAAACTTTTATTCCTAACACCAACAAATACCTACCAGTTCTACAATGACGTGAACCAGTGAGGCACCAATTCTGCACTTTGATAACTATTCTTTTCTACTTCCCAATTGCTACTCATGTCTTTGCTACTAAAGTTCAAGTTGGTGTCAAACCACTGTACGTGATACAGCCAAATCAGAAAAACATGGAGATTTCTTGATCAAATGGCCTCTGAGCAATTGTACTCCAGCATTAGTAGCTACAGAAATCCATTAAGGTTAGCCTGAAATGTTAAACATACATACATACATACATACATACATACATACATACATATATATATGTATATATATATATAAAGTCTAGTCATATGAGCTTTCATGCATGTGGTTGAGCGATTTTTTTTCCCCATTATTTGAATCTCCTGAGGTTATGGGAACTAACCTGACAATGTTTAAAAGCAGCTCATGTCAGTCAATCAGTTTATCTCGAGAGACAGCTGTGAAACTTGATTTGGATTCAACAAATATTGTATGCCATGTGGATAGATGCCTAAAAATCAGCTAGAATAGGCTACTTAATTAAAGCCATATGTTCCCATCAGTTACGCACCGCACACGGAAGCAGCTGGTCACAAGTTATACAACTTACATGCAAAGTGCTAGTAAACCCTTTATGTGGGAAATTAATGTCTAGATGGCATTCTGACAGTGCTGGCTAGTACCCTTTCATACTTGGATGTACTTCATTCAGGTTCAGTGTTGTACTGTACATAGATGCTTGCCAAAATATTTAAAATTTGATGCAGTGCAGGAATAAAACAGTCTCAGAATTTTGGTGGGTTTACTTTGCAATGCAATATGGAAAACCCACAAATTAATGTTAAAATAGCACCAACAGCTAGAATTACCTCCAGGGGTTTACTCAGTAGAGACTGATGATCAGAACAACAGAAATTAAAACATGTAATTCTTCAAGGATTCTACAGGACCGTGTGTTTTTATCAGACACATGAAATCAATAAGACTTTGGTTATGGGTCTCAAAATTTCATATTCAAATACCTATATCGAGAGAAAAAACACTGACTGAGGACTAGGGTAGTGATTTATGTTGTGGTAGTGACTGCTAATTAGTTAATGCCATAATTCTTATTGGCAGGCACTTGCCAATAGCAATGGTAATGAAAAAAAAAAAAAAAAGTACAATTTTACTTGCAGTGGGGCTCTTTGATCCAGTCAGTATATAAGATGTCTTATGTCACTACAAATTTAAAAGCACAGTTAAAAGAACTTTGGCCAGGAAAAGGGACAAGCCTTTAGTTCATTAAAAAGTCTGGGTGGAAAAAAGTACCCCTGGCTTTTCTAGGAAATATTGACTTCATCTGGCTGGCTTTGCAAGAGCTAAATATAGGTACACCATGGAAAGCAGAATTGTGCGAATCTGGGTTTTGTTTTCCCTTTTAACAAAATATGTGCAATCTGGTTCAAACAAAGTATTGTGAAAAACCCTTACAAACCAAAGGAAGTTTTGTATGATCCTCAAAGGAACACGTTTGCAAGCAGCAGCTTATAAAGAGTTCAACAGTGCAAATCCACAGGCAAATTTCATGATGAAATTACAAGCTACTTCAGTTCTCGTGGCGTAAAAATGCTAGTTTGCAGAGGGGTTGGAGGTTGACCCATACTTAGAGAAGAAACCTTGGTGCTCAGTTCTATCACACTTTTGGGTCACTCACTTTAAAGAATGGCAATGACTGCACAAAGCAGAACATAAGTTTCAACCAACTGGCTAGAAAAGCAATCTGGAGAGGAACGTATTGACTTTCTTTGATGGGGCCATAGGCTGAAGACACTCCTTTAGCCTACATATGATATAAATAATTCTGCATAATGATGCTCTTCTTGGCATATGTGATAATGATGCTATGTATTTATCTAAGGGAAGATAAAGTTTCACTCCTGTTCTAAATGACAACTAAGGTACAACTTTATCATCAGCTTTTACACATATGAAGACTGTGGCTTCATAGCCAAATGTTTGTGATATTAAATTTTCTGAATACCAGAAAGGTTAAGATATGTATTGCTTTGGGCACAGCAGTGGGAGTAAAAGGGCTATTAACCATTAACCCCATTAACCATTTCACTAAATATGCACTACATGAGACATCTTTATATAGTGACTGAATTACAAGGAGCCTCATTGCAAGTAAACTATAGTCTGCTTTTATTTTTTTATTGCAATTACCATGCATTCTGCATCCATTTGAGACACTAGCTGCCTGTTTGACCTTGTAGCTGTTAAGTACTTCAACTAACAATACCAATTTTTGCTTCTGCTGCTGAGAGCCAAATCAAGAATAGAAAGATAGGACTCCTAAATCCACTCACTAACTTTGTAACTCATTAGCTGTTCGATTTGGGTTTTCATATACCCAAGTAGCAGTAAACATAGATTTTTGTAGCCATCTAGAGGGGTTTTAAATTCCACCCACCAGGAGTAAATGCCTATATATTTTCAAGAAGAATAATAAGGCTCAGTATGCAATCTTCTAGCTTGACCTGACCAGCAAAGCTATGTAACACATTCTGGAGTGAGAGATTCCTCAGCAGCACTTTCATAACTGTTTGCAGTCTGCATGTGAAATTTTATGCAGATTAATGGCAGGCAGGGACTTCCAGAAATTCACCTCTTGGGGAATTAATTATTAATTTCAAAGTTTTCTTCTGTCACCCAAATACAAGAATTTAGTGTTATTTTACATATTTTAAACTCAGAAACCTTATTTTTTTAGTCTAACTTGAAAAAACATATTTAACTGCAAGGCTTAGTTGTTCTTGGCAGCTGACCATAAATTATCAGAACATGGCAACCAATAAATATACATGTTAAAACTCAATGACTGTAGCCATCAAAACATTCATTGGAATATTTATACTCTGTAAAACAAGGGAATTATAGAAGCTGTCACTCTTTTTGACAGAAAAAAGACACCATACATGCTGTTTAACTTCAAATATAGTTAAAAAGAAATGGTACACAAAACTATACAGCTCACACAGTTTAAGCAATGAGTCAAGGGTGAGGAAGACCTTGTAACTATTCTCTGCTGCTTTTCCACTATATTCCACGTATGTACATGCTCTTTTTCTGCACCATTTTCAATTATTTTTTATCTGTGAACTACAAAATTATTCTTGCCATTAACCCTACTTCTAAATTGTCATATGAATCAATTTGGTCTTTTAAATTCAGTAGCCTTTAAATAGCTTCAGTGAAGCCTCATATAGCACATATCAACTGCAATCTCTTTTTGAGATTTTAAAAAGAAGAGGGAGTCAAGGCTGAGGAGATTGACTGAGATGATGTGATGAAGGAAGACCTTTAAAGAACAGAATGTTTTTTAAGTGAAGAATTTGGGTTGACAATACTTTGGGAACATTATGAACCATTCCATGAAGAAATATGTAATATGGTTCAAATCAAGCAGGCCAGCTTGTTAAACATCAGACTGTTATCTATTTTAGCTTTGAAAGAAATGGGAAATTTGCCCACTACTTTTTTTTCCACACATTTTTCTTTACATAAAAAACTCTTTCTCATGATAACAGGCAGATAAGAAGTCCACAGTATCACACCTCATATAAAAGCTTACTTTGTAAGTATTGTGGTCATTGAGACACTATAATCATACTATTGTATCTATCTTATACTGTGATACCCTTAAATCTTATTATTATCCTCTTTGCATTACTTTTCTACTCGTGCTTTCAAAAAATGATGCTTATTTTCATTTATATATTTACTCTGTCATTTGAAATTTCTTTTGGTTTACATGTGCAGCACTAGAGCATTATGTACATTAGAGCAGTAAATGACTGTTGACAGGCAGAGGATGTGAGAAGTCAAGAGGAGCTCTGGCAAGCTAGAACGGGAACGACTAACTCCAGCAACCCCAGCAACAGACTCCCGGTGTGCTGCTACATCCCTTCCTTCTTTCCTTTGGAATTTGAATTCCTGGTATAATTGCAGTATGAGGGGAAGGTCCCACTGATCAAGGATTGCCTGCATACACAGAGTTTATTATGATTCCTGTCTAATTAGGAAATAACATTGAACACTGCCTAAATAAACACTTGGTCTTCCTGAGCTATATATTTTTTTCCCAGAAAGGGTACCATCCTGAACTGAAAATTCAAGTGATAAAAGTAAGCAGATTATTATGTCCCTGACTAATTTAATTTGATTTTAAGTTTCAGTGGCTCATGTTCAACCTTGATTTGTCTAGTTTCAGCTCTTATCTTTAGGAACTTCACTATCTTAACAGTCTGCTGACTACCATGTATTTTCTTCCCATTAAGGTACACTTAGACTGATCAAGTTGTCTCTTCACTGTCCTTTGCAATAAAGCTCTTCAACCTTCTGAACCACTCTTGTCACACTTTTCTGAACTTCCGTGAAGCTTTCAGCAGCCTTTTTGAAATATGGATGTCACAGCTGCACAAATTTACCAAGACTGCATCCAAAGCATGTTATGTTTACTCAGTCTTCCCCTCAGAAAAAATTCAAAGATCATATTTGTCCTTCTAGCCACAGCTTATATTTAAGTGATTACTAAACATGGAAAATTAGTGCTTCTGTGTTTCTGCTCTGTGGTACGCAATCTTCTACCTGAAAGTCCTGTGCTTCATTCCTAGCTAGCTGAAAGGATTGAAACAGAACCCCCCTAAGATTGGTTAGTAAGATTAGCTATTATCACCTAGAAATGAGAAGAAAGACTGAGGTTGATCCAGATAACATGCTTGTTAAATAATTTGTTCCTGAGATTTACCCTTGCTATTTCCAGTATTTGGTATCTGAGAAGCCCTGCTAACCTTTCTGACAGGCTGAAATGTACACTAATCAATGACAGTGAATTTGATCTCCAAGAATTTATTCTGTACCCTAGTAATAAGTTAATCACAGTGTTTGTTGTGCAATGAAACAGCTTGTCTGAAACCATTATATCTGTTCTAAAATTTTGTATTTTCCAGTCTGATAATCTGTAACAATTTTCAGAAGTATTCCAGAATCAGCTTGGTCAGGAAATTAGACTATTGGATCAAAAAGGAAACGTGGGATTCTATGATCTGGTGAGAAAGAATTTGAAAAGAGATACAAAGGGATTACCGATGTGAAATCTGCTGGTTTATCTAAATTAATTTAGACAAAATTGATGCACTCATTTGTGTGGTTGCTTTTAAAGTGGTTAAAGAGTGGTCAAAATTGATTTAGTTTAATTGGGTTAAGCTAAAACTGTTTTAGCCACTTTTGAACTGCTTCAATGTCCACACAAAGCAGTTGAACCTACTTAGCTAAATGGAATTAGAAACTGATTTTGTTAAGCAGGAACAATTCCTATCACACAGATAAGTAACAGTTAAAAAGAGAGAGTGGTGAAGATGAGGTTGTAATAAATGGGCATTACAGGATAAATGAATCAACCTTAAAGAGGGATAAAGAGTGAAGGACTGAATAAAAATGAAGATATGTGTAAACAGATATATGGAGGAAGTAGAAAAGAAGGCCAAACACACATTGGGAAAGAAGAGCAGTTTGACTTTAAACTTCCTAGAGAACAACAAGAACAGAAATAGTTAAGTCAAAATAAAGATTTTATAAAACATAATTCTAAGAACAGCCACCTATGTCTTGGTCTGGCAAAGCTGCCATTAATTTTTGCCTGAGTAGAGACTGAGTTTCTTATTTGGCTCTAAGAGTGGAAATTTGCTCATTCTTGCCATGTACCCTCTCAATGAACTATTGTAAGAAAACATGGTTATTATGATCTTTTGCTAAGATGCCAGGTGGTAGCACTTAAAACCTCTTGCTATGGGAGTAGAAAGGGGATTTATTTTCATTATTCATGAGAGCCATTTTTAAGGGATAACTAGTAACATGAATGTAGTTGCAAATCAAGTGATAACAAGTGTACTTACTTCTGGCTTTACAAAATGAAATGAGGTAGTTACTTAAATTTTTGACAATTTGTTATGAAATGCAGGTATAACGTGGCAACAAAAAGGTACAAGAACACAATTTCATTAGCCCCATGACTTTCTAAGGTTTTGCTTATATAAACACATGTTGGTGCCATATAGGCAAATCTGGTATCTAAGATTGTGCACACAAAGATTAGGTTCTGCTTTACATTGTAAGCTTCATGTTAAATCTGATCTGACAATTCAGAAATATTGATCCTTGTGATTATTTGCTGTTCCTGTAATTTTCTGGCATGGACATATTTTTTCCCCTAAAATTCTGGAAAATAGAAGAACAAACACCCCAAAACAAATCAACAACAAAACAAACACAAACCCACAAAAACACCCAACGGAAAAAAGCCCACAAACAAAAAAATGAACTCAAACTTTAAGAAAACAAAAAATAATAATGTACAACAACATGAAAATAATTTGACATCAGTATAATAAAATTAGAGATTTTCAGAATTAAACATTAAAATTAGATCTATAAATCTGACTAGACAGAAGTGGCCCAGAGCTTTTCAGAATTCCCAAAAATGAAAATTTCCTCTTGAGACAGTCTCTCGCAAACAAACAGATAAATCTAGACTAAGAAGATGATTGAAAACAGCATTTTAAAAATACAACCACAAGTCATTTACTATCTCTTCATTTCACCTCAAAAAGCCTTAAACCCTAGAAACTTAGAAATACCAAATATAATATTTCTTCTTTACTCATCAAGAAATAATTTAAGGAATTTATTTTCTTCCAGTTTTGAAGATGTGAGAGTGGAAGGATTATATAGTTGTACATTATGTAAAAAAGTAACAAGCTTTAGGTCAAAATTTATAATTATGAGACACTTCCATATATCTGGACTTGGCATAACTTAAGAAAGAACCATACATATTAAGCATTATGTCAGTTAGGCTATAAACACAGAAATAAAAAAAAAACCAACCAGGTGCAACAAAGTAAAAAAGCCAGCTGCTGTAAGTGAGCATCCCAAGCTGTCTCTGACCCAGTCTGGAATGGGCACACACCATAGTACTACATGAAGAAGGCTGCTCTGATTCTGGGCTCATGCCCAGGCAGCACAATGTATATTTTTACCCAGGTAATAGTAGCTAATCCACAGAACAGATCACTTGCAGACAAACAAAAGCACAATAGCATCACTATTTTATCTGCACTTAATCGTGTAAATTCAAAACACACAAAGAAAGTTATGGGATGCCCCATGAACACCCTGTCTCTGGTGTGTTTCTCTCTCTGGAAGTGTTCAAGGTCAAGTTGGATGGACCTTGGGCACCTTGGTTTTTTTCACAAGGTGCTCTCTGAAGCTACAACAAAATGTAAGAGACTGTGATTTTGGCTATTAAAACAAAGCATTTTATTAAAAAACAATAGAAAAAAATATGTATTAAACAGAAATTTTAAGGCTTTGTCTACTTGTCTGCATTTCTTTGGTAGCTAACATACAGTTTTTACATAAATGTTACCTTTTAATATGAGAATAGAAATCACCATAAACTCAAACATTAGGGAGATCATATGTTGAGCAATGGAGAAAATTTCAGTCTTTTTCCATGCATTTTCTGTGGGTGATGGATCGAGTTATATTGCAAGATTCAGCTTCAAACATTAACTCATACAATTAGCCAGAAATAATTAGACAGTCAGGTGAGAGAGTATTAGTCGTCATTCACAGAGCTTTTTCATCTTATGACCTGTACAGATTTTCATAAGGTGAGGGCCAAAATGGGCTACAGCATTTTTATTTGACTAGCATTTATGAATTCATGTATCATTATATAAATATTACCTTTGATTGAGATCTCATTAAAGGTCTCTCTGTCTCATATCAAAATGTCAATAACACTCCTAAGAAGGGAAATGTCATTTAACTGAGGCTGTGCTTATTAATAAGTTCAAAAATGATCACAGAAAATTACTTTTTTCTCATTAGACTCCCATTTAAGTTTTTTTAATTCGTATCTTTTTTTCAGAGTTATTTTGCCAAGAAAGCAGAAAACAGTCAGTATTTGAACTGGCATTTGTCTTCCTGAAGAACTATCATAAAACCCTCTTGCCACAGTCATTCTTTCTGGCTTAACACAGCATTTTTTCTAGACACTGGCATAGCCTTTCTTCCTCTCAGTTTCGTAACATACTCAGTGCAGAACAAAATAAATATCACCACCATACTGAAACTCTCACTGAAATCAAGAGAGGCAAGCAGAAACCAGAGTGCAAAGGCATTTTCATTATTACCTAATTTCTAACCCAGAGTCAATGCTCATGACAGGGTACATGCATGCATGGCCACTGCTATTTCAAAAGCAGGGATGCTTCCTTCCTTGTCATCCTAGCAGAAGGATGGATGCTTCAAATGTGGTTGGGTATTTCAGGTAGGTGATAAGTCAGTTTCATGTGTCAGGTTACGGACAATATTTTCAAACAAAGAGACACATCAGTGAACAGCTGACATCACCCTCTTTGACATGGAGTTTCCCCAAGGGAGAAGAATGGCAAGAGAAATTCTTCTAGTCACCAATTATGGGATTTAACAAACACAAGGCAGCAGATCTTTTTCCTGCCATTCTCTATGGGAATCAAAATGCTGAAGTAATTTAGACAAGCCCTATATGCATCAGAATTGGATTCCTAGGCTATGTGCTTTATGGAGTTCGGGGTTTTTTTCTCCATTTGGCCAAGATTGGCAAGGCTGGATCCATAGAATATATGCATTTTGCTATTCCTAAGTACTTGCTGCATAAAAGTCCAGAAAATCCCAATTTGTATCTGCTTGTCCAGATAATACCAAGACTTGTGCCATTTATTTCCTTTAACATTCTGGATTACCTGATCTGTTTGAATGTCAGGATACTTCTAAGTTAGAAAGAAGTAGTGCAGTATCATGCAATACAGACCAACTATTTTTTTTAAAATATGGGATAAACATGGCAAAGAATTTTAAAGATAACAGCTCTGCACAGAAACTGTGAATAGCTAATACCATGAACAGCTCTGAAGCGACTGCTGCCAATTCAGATGCTTCTCTGGTATCACAGAATCATCTAAGTTGGAAAAGACCTCTAAGATCATCAAGTCCAATCCACTGCCATATTTACTCCTAAATCATGCTCCTAAAAGTGTCACAACTACACATTTTTTAACACTTCCAGGCATGGTGATTCCACCACTTCCCTGGGCAGCCTGTTCCAATGCCTGACTACAGTTCACTTTACACAGCAAGGAAATTTTTCCTAATATCCAATCTAAACCTACCCTGCCGAAACATAAGTTATAAAGTATAACACGAGTTACAGAGCACAGTGAAAAGGGAAACATCAAAAGCCAGAGCAGAAAAGTGAGGAGAGCATATGTGAACACCTGAGACCGTTCAGCAGCTGAGGAGCCCTTCCTTCGTCGGCATAGGGACTGCAATGGCTGCAAGAACAGAATTCCATTGCAGCAGTACTAAATGTAATGCCAAGGACAGCCCTCCAAACAGAAATCTCATCACCAGGATGGTACCACAAGCTGCCCTGGAAAAGGTGCTCTGTCTACTCTACAGTTATTGAAGAGTGTGCATGTGGTGTGGTGGTGCTAAAGTAAGGTGCAGCTGCAAGTGGGTGCACACTGTACCACTGCACACTGTGGTGTCCATGTGCCTCCAGGGGTCTGGGTGGGAATCACCACCTGTGGTGAGACTGCTTAGCAGGATGCTCTGGAAAGCTCTTACTCCTCAGTGCCACATCAGTCCATTCAGCCTTGGTGACATCACCAGTAACATAAAATGACAGCGTAAGAGCAACGATTCTGACCCATTCTTTGGTGTTTTATAAGCTTAAGTAGCCTTGGGATTGTCACAGAAGTAAAGAATATGCTGTGTTATACCGTCAGAGTTCCAGTTTAAGAGAAGAAACTGTAAAATCACAAATAATGAATCGAGGGCTCCTTATGTGCTGTGTCTGTAGAGGCTCTAAAGTACAAATTGTTCCAGTAAGGACATGGAATAACTTATGTTCAGTAATTTGCTTCTAGTTCTACCTGGTTCAGATGGTAACACAAGACTAAGTGTTTCTTGGCTAAATCCACCCACTTTCAGTTTAGTTAAATCATGTTTCTTTTGGGATTTTGCCATCAAATGTAGAAAACAAGCATATCTAGAGATATAAAGAATATTTTTGTACCACAGGAATATCAATTAAGCTATCAACTCTCTAGATATGTAAATAATGCTAAATGATAGACAACTCCAGGTCTCTGAGATTTTTATATATTCCCCTCCTGGGAATATATATGTATATATAAATATAAAATATATTCCCCTCCTATACTATAAATTCAATAGTGCAAATAATTTAAATGGCTGATATACTATAGCTATTTTAACATAGTTTGGGACACGAGATCTTCTCTATATGTATGTATTTATGCAAGTCTTCCCAAACCATAAACTGCTTCCTAAACAGCATTTGTTGAGTACCTTAAAGAAGAATCTCTATCTGACCTCAAGACTGACTGCAGTTATACACCATATGATTGTGTGGCGGATGACAAACTAACAATTACCTGTGCCTATTTAATATACAATTCACAATTCAAATTCCTCTTTAAATCTGTACAGGTGCCCACCTTAAATCTAAGATTTCTATGTTTGACTATTTGTTCTCTTTATCCCTCTGCATCCAAAATACCTTTCTTACTGGTTTTTGACTGATCTACCTCATAGTGTCAAGAATACAACAGTTACGACCACATAAAACACCAAAATAGCATCATATACTATTCATTATGCACCCAAAGAATCAGTACCTCAGATGGATTTTCAAGTGCTAACAGAAATTTTGAATGTCATCAACAGGTGGATTGTTCTTTTAAACTCAGACAATCAGAATTATTAGAGAGAGGTGTCTTGGGTTATGGAACCAAAAAATGTGTATTCTATTTCATCTGTTGAAAGCAGTTTGGGAAATGTAGTTTTTTTTTGTCTCTTGTAACTACGGG
>VZUI01059456.1:0-44065 GCA_013401135.1 Cettia cetti | reverse complement strand
CCCCCCCCCCCCCCCCCCCCGCCTTTTGCATGAAGTAGGATCCTTGAGCTGTTGCAGAGGCAGCCAACTGCTCCATATTTGGCTTCTATTACCCATTTACATGCTGGAGAGCGGAGAGGGAGCGAGCGCTGTACCGCAGACATCATTTCTACTACAGTGGTGGAGACATCCCGGACCTGTGTCACTGCAGGGGGAAGGAAAAAAGCCAAACAAACAAAAAGCAGACCCAAGCCCCGTGATCAGCTAGGAAGACATTTGTGTGCGAATCTCTCTCTGACCCCCCACCCCCGCCAACCCCACCTCCACTGACACTTTACAGTAAGTGGCTTTTTTTTCCTCCTCTGCTTTCTGCCTCCCCCCCTCCCTCCCCCCCCGTCCCCGGCTTCTTCCCTTGTTTAGACTGCAAACCACCGGTGATTTCCAGCTGGAAAAACACGGGGCTGAGGGGGCAGGGGAGCGCGCTGCCCACCCCGCCACGGGGCTGCAGCCCGCCTCGCTGCGGCCGCCTCCGGCCCGCCACGGCCCGGCCCGCAGGCACTGCCGCCGCGGGCCCGGCCCTGAGGGGAGAGGGAGGGAGGGAGAGGGAAGCCGGGACGGAGAGCGGGGCGGCCGCGAAATGGCCGAGGACGCCGCGCAGGGAACGGAGTGGGGATGCGGGACACGGGAGGAAGCGGGGGCCGGGGCGGCCCGGCGGCGGGAGCCGCTCGTACAGCCCTGCCCCCCCTGCCCCGCTCCTTCCTCCTTCTTCACCCCCCCCCCACTCCCTCCCTCCCGCTTCCCCCCGGCCCGGGCGGGGTGTGGGTGGCCGCGGGGACGGTGGACATTTTGCGAGTCGCGGCTGCCCCCGGTGCGGCGGCCTCGGGGTGTGTGAGACTGCTCGTGTGTGTGTGTGGGGGCGGGGGGCGGTGTGCGGTGCCAGTGCGTGTGGTGTGTGTGTGAGGTGTGCGTGTCAGCGTGGGGCTCCGGTGCGTGCGAGTGTGCGTGTGTGTGTGCGCGGTTCCGGCGCGTGTGTGCGGTGCTGGGGCTGTGTGTGTGTGTGTTACCGTGCCGTGTGTGTGCGGGGGTGCCGTGCCGGTGCGGTGCCGTGTGTGTGCGTGCGCGGCCGGCGCGGCGCGGCGCGGGGGGGGCCGTGCGGGGCGCGTACGCCGGGCGGACCCGGCGGGGCGCAGCGCGGGGCCGGTCGCCGGCAGGGCCGGTCGCCGCCACCGCACGGCGTATGTAGTACGGGGCTGGGCGGCTGCCGGAGGGTGAATGAAGCGAGGAGGAGGCGGCGGCGGCGGGGGAGGCGGCGCTGGCGCTGGGATGTGCCCGGCAGCAGCTCCGCTCTGCTTCACTCAGGGCCCAGGCCGGCTGCAGACGCCACCCGGTACTGCCGGGAGGGACGGGGCGGGAGGGATGGGGGAAGGGGGAGCGCCGGGGCGCCGCCGCCCCGCTGCCTGCCCGCGGCTGTGGGGTCCGGCCGGCGGCTTCCCGAGGGGAAGCGGGGTCGGGGTTCCCCGCCGCCGCCGCCCCTGGGCTCCGCTTGCCTCCAGTGGCGGCCGCTGCCCTCCTGCCGCTCACCGATCCCCCGCCGCCTCCGGGTTTGCTTGGGTCGGGTGGGGGTGGTTGGGTTGCGGGGGTTTGGGGTTGGTTGGTGGTGGTTTGGTGGTTTCGGTTTTTTTACCCGAAGGCATCGTAATTACCGGCAGAAAAACAAATAAATGACCCCGTGTACGATTGTGGGTGCTGAATCCGTCAGTGTGATTCCTGAGAATATTAAAGTCTAAATTAAAGCGTGCTGGAAAAGCGTTAGCTCCTACTGTAATAGTAATAGCGATAATAATAAAATGACAGAATTGGGAGCGATTTACATGTTATTGAAGAGGAGGAATTACTGAAGAGTAATAATAGAAAAGAAAACAAGTCGGAAGCCCGTTATATAATGCACTGTGTAGACAACGAGAGCGACAGGCTATTTTTATTTTGTTTACCGTATGCTGTGTAATAGGGACTCCTCCGAGCAGCATCTCTTCCCTATGAGCCCGAACTCCAGATAGAACTGGGGAAAAATTGTAGGCATTTCTTTTACGACCAGACGAAGAAATCTAGGTTTGTAAAACCTTCCTCTTTACGAATGATTTCTCTGTACAGAATGGGAAGGGTGTGTAGGTAAATGACCTTTGCCGGAGACCTTTTCCCTTTCATATGGTAAAGAAATTCATATTTTGTAACACAGCTTACACTTTAACCTTTAACGCTCGTGGTTATGTATTTTATGCAGGAATGGTTACTTTACACGTCAGATACGGTCAGGCATAGTGAGTTACTCTGCTGACACACTGATAAGTCAAGGACTTTTAATTTCAGTTTCGAATGAAACCGTCCCCTGAAGGAAAATCCCGGTTTCATCTTAATCTATTTCTGTTCGGGTGATAGGGACGGTGCAGTTTTATCATATGGAGCAAGGGTTATGAATGGGGGAGAGGGGAAATGAGAATGGCCAGGGAAAATATTGCGCCGTAGTTATTTTTGTGACATATGCTGCAAGATAATAGTAGTAATTGTACGTGATTGCACCTAATTTGTTCATAAAACTGGTCCGGTATTTTACGGGTAGCAACTATTTTGAAAGGGTGGCTGTAATGTCCTCACTTTTTACGTAAGGCAGAAGTCGATAGGTTTTCGTCCGTGCTCGGCTGTCTGTCTGTCTCTCATCATGTAGCGACATGTCAGCGGTGCAGGCTTTCAGCGCGCTTACTCCAGCCCCGATCAGTCATGTAATTAGATCAGGCTGCCATGGTAACAGACGGGATTCACCGTATTCACCGGCCGGCCAGGTGCGTGTGTGGCTGGCGGGCGAGCCAGCGGGCTACCGCCAGCCCTGCGTGTGCCGCGTTGGTGGCGTACGGCCGGCGCGGCCACCGCCTCGAGCTTTCCGAAAATTGAAGGATGCCGGTGGTGGGTTCCTAATGGCCGGACTTCTCGGGAAGGGTGTTCTTTGCCCACTGGAGTGTCAGGCAGATGGGACCGTACGTGGCACGCTTAGCAGGTCAGCCAAATCGTCAGTTCCACTTGCGTATATTATTAGCAAATTAATGAAGGTGTGGTCCGTTGTAAATATGCTTTTGGCTTATACAGTCTGGCATGAAAGTTTATTCAGAGTTTTCCTTTTTTTTTCTTCTCTTCACCCCGTCCCCTTGTCCTTCTCCCCTCCCCCCCCCCCCCCCCCCCCCCCCGCCTCCCGTCTGGTTTAACTGTTTGCTGGCTGTAGCAGTGTTTGTTAACATTCTCATTATAGGCCACAGGCTTGTTATTCTCCACTCCTGTACTGTACTTTACACCCTCTGGCCGGTAAGATGAAAATTGGTGATACTTGATGTCAGTATTGTCACTCTGGGTTTGTTAAGCCTCCTCATAGTTCTTAGCACGGTCTAGGCCCTTCTGTGTGTTAGGTGAAAGCTGACTGCAGTTTCTCATGATAAAATCCCAAGTATATACTATTAAAAACAATTTTTGCCTCAGCTAACACTTTGTTTCTAGTATGTGTGTATTTTTTGCATTTGTGCTCATCAAAATAATATAGCTAAGGAGCAGGAGACTTTGTGACATAGTTTATAATACTGTCAAAAGATACACAATATAATTAGCATTGAACTTCGTGTTGCTCTTGAAAACATGTTTCACCAAGCAATGTATATTTGTCTTCATTCTCATTGTTTGAACATCGCTCTTTTAAGCCTCTCTTCCATAAATGTAGGTATAATTTTTTAAAAGCACCAAATTTGGCACTGTGTTCTAGTGTCATAAAGCTGGAGCAGCTCCAGGGGATGGGATTGTGAGCCACTTACATGGGTGTATATCTCAAATAACTCCATTTATTGGACTTAATCCAGGCATGTAGTAGAGTAACCGAGCTCAGAAAGTGATCTGCTGTGTATCACTGTTATTTTCTCTATATTGCTTTTCATGGTAAAAAAGCACTGTGGGCTTAAATAGGATTTTTGCCTGATTAAGGAGCTGCATTAAGTGTCTATAGAAGTGGGTAACACCCCTACACCAGTCACTAATCTTGGGTGCACTTACACTAATATTGAACTTGGCCCGGAGGTTTTTGTGTCTCATTGATGAGAAATCATCAGCACCCACAGCTCCTGAGCATTTGTAGTACCAGGCTGGAACATAAAGCAATCCAGAAATATCTCAGTAAAATAGATATTTTAATCACTCTGGTGGTAAAGCACTGGATCTGGAGGAGGAGGCAATGAGAAATGCCTGTTGGTGCTTCAGCTCTTGTGGTGACAAGCAGTGGCTGTCTTGGGTTTGGTGTGATGAGTTTGCAGGTCTCAGCCTGCCTGCCGAGCAGGAGTGTTCCTAGTTGGAACTGTGAGGGGAACAAGGGTATTTGAAGGCAATTTCCTGCACTGAAGTGCAGCTTCTCAGTGCTTCAACTAATTTGCCCTTCTGGCTAGGAGGGAATATCCTGCTTGGTGCTGCCGCCTCCATTTTGGGGCTCCATTCTGAGGAGGTGACTTGAAATAGAAGAGCTTGTTAGGAGGACTGGCTGGAGAGAGTAGAATAGTCACAAGCAGGATGACTCCTGTAGCGTGAGCCTTTGTGTGCTGCATGCTGCTTATACATATTTTATTGTAAGACAAATTACCTGTGTGACTAAGAGTGTTAGAAAGTAGTTATTTTCAAAAAGGCCATATATACATAATTAAAAAAACTTTTCTGAAACATAAACAGTGCAACTTTGCTTTTCTAGCCTGATTGAATCTATTTAGAAAGGTTGAAAAAACCAGTTTTGTTTTAAAAGACATTTACAAGAGACCTGGAGTTTCACTTAACAAAAATTTTTTATGTAATAGATCCAGTGGCCTAGTTTCCATTAATTAAGAAAATAGACACTTGAATGCAGTCACCTGAAAAGCTACTAAGGATTTAAACATTAGAATTTTAAAATTACTATCTTAGTAAGACGGCTAGTAAAACAAAATCAAGGCCTACTTTTCCCTTTGCTGAAGTTTAGCAGCACATTTTAGCAGATGACAGTCAGGATTATCATTATCATTGTTCATACGCACACTGCTTTTGTTGTGGTGTACTAATTGAGGGCGAAATGCAATAAAAAAGCATGGCAGGCTGTAAAGGAAGTGCTTGTCAGGATTGCATAGATGGTCTGAAGCACTGGCTGCAAACCTACTCCAGCGTGTGAGGCAGCTGACGCTGGTGATGCTTGAGAGAAGTCGAACTGTGTGACAGCCTCAGCTCTAACCACACAGGTTGTGAGTGATTTGGCTGTTCTGGAGAACTGTACGGGTATGGTGTGTACAATTCAGAGAGTGCAGATAACAGGTTTAGTTGTAGGTCTCTTCTGAGACTGCTGTAACCAGCTCTGCGTCAACAGATAAAGATATAATTAGAACAAGAACCAGAAGTATGGCAGGCTTGGCACAGGTAAATATTTCATTGCAAAGAACTCACTTGCTATGTTCCAGTGACTTCAATAGCCTAAGCTTTGCAAAGTGAAAATCCTGACCTCATCCTTTCATTTTACTTTTAAGCAAGACTCCAAGTGTGATAAATAAATAAATAGGTATTTGGTCTACGGCACTGTATTTTGAAGTCTTATGCAGTGGCTCACATTCTTTATGTAAGAAAGTTGAAGATTTTTACATGGTTTTGGCTGAGATGATGCATGACTAACATTTTAAAGTGTAAGAAACTGTGTAGATTCCTGATTTTTGCAAAAAGACAAAAACTAGATCCATGACCGTAACTCCTTTTTGATCTCACTGCATGTGTTGAGAATGTAATGCTTCATGGCTTTCTTTTTTTCTCTCAAAGCTGTAGTCTAGAGTGATTGTACAACACATGCGAATCTGTATGTGTGCATTGGTCCCAGTCTGCAAAGTTACTTTAGTACATGTCCCAGTGAGGGTTTTGCTAAATGAGAATTGATTAAAGAACCTATCTAGAGTTAAGTATGCGTGTAAATCCTTCCCTAAATAGGAACAAGTAAGTATGCTCATAAACTGAAACAACAGAAATGATTCTCAGTGAGGGAGAAATGGTCCCACTAAATCCTTTTATTGTACCAAGAGTGATAAAAACATTTGGTGAGATTCCAAGTGAAAAACTCAAATGTATTTTGTTTAATAGGTGATGTCAGCAGAAGGTCAGTGCTGGATCTTCATGATTTTGCTCAGCAAAATCACAGAAATAATTAAAAAACCTCCCAAACTGTTTGAGTTTTTCTTTCTTTATATTATTTGGGAATTTACAGTAATAGGCATTGACTGTAGCATGCCATCTTTAATGACAAAACAGTGTACAAGGTAAAGTCACATTCCAATAGGTGATTATTTTTTACCTAGTAGTAGTGGTAGTAGTAGTAGTTGCAGCACTGTGTTTCCTGGATGCTATTGCTTCTCAAATAAAATATGTTCTGTTGGCAGTGAAGGCAGTCATCTCCATTCGCTTATGATTCTTCACCTCATTAAGATCACATTTAGGAAAAGAGCACTCTGAATAAATGGGCTCTGCTCTCTACTGTATGAGCTCTGTCTGCAGGATTAAATCTATAGTTTATTTGTGCTTGAGTAATAGTAAAAGCAGTTTCTCTCAGTCTTCATTGGGATGTCTTAGGGTGTTAAAAGTGGCTGTAAATGTTGACTCTTAATTGTGTTTTTGTTTCTCTTTATTATGGTTTCCATCTCGTCAATTCCTGGATCAACAGTCGCATTGCAGGCCAACCCAGATGGGCAAGCAATACAAGCTGTGAATTTATTCTTGACCCTGTAGAACAGTGACCACCGTCATTTTTGTCTTCGCCGTACAGTTATGCACTGCCAATAAGGTGAGAATGCAATGCTTTTTATTTCCTTCAGCAAGTGTACACTGACTGCTCTGGGCTCTAGGCAAAGTGGACACGGTCGTGGTGTCTGTGTGATTATCTACCTGTGATAGGTTTGTACTTCCCTTGCCTGGCAGTAGAGGTCCTTGAGAAACTCTGCTCAGAAAAATTCCTTTAACTCTGCTGACTCAGTTCAGTGACTTACAGAACAAGTGCGTTCCAGATGAGTGGTTTTATGCTCACCTGAGGTCAGAGTATATTCA
Organism: Cettia cetti; assembly: GCA_013401135.1. Taxonomy (NCBI): domain Eukaryota; kingdom Metazoa; phylum Chordata; class Aves; order Passeriformes; family Sylviidae; genus Cettia; species Cettia cetti. The sequence continues at coordinate 36,967 of VZUI01059456.1, read as the reverse complement.
GTTACTGGAAGATGTTAATATGAATGGAAAAGTTGGCAGGCTTTGATTCTTGTTATAAAATGCCATGTGTAAAATTATATAAATTCTTCCTTCACCTTTATGAACATTTTCAGGATTCTTGTTGCTTGTTGCCTGCTTGGCTTTTCCACTGTCTTAATTTTCTTCTGTGCATTAAACTTTGTCTAGCATTAGAATAGTTCCCAGGATAATTTGTCACTACTGATGTATCTGTGTGTCTTTTGCTGTATTTTGAGAAATGCTTTCAGTTCTTCTGATTTTCATCCCTGAAATGCTGTGGCCAGACAAGATATAAAAGTGCACATGTATCAGTCTGCTGCTGTCCCTTTCCTCTTTCTCTCCTTCCCATATGGTTGTGGAAAATAACTTGAAAAGACCAAGTCCCAAGACTCAACAATCGTACTGCCAATAAAAAGAACATAAATTTTTATTTTATTTCTTTAATCTGATTGTCATTAAGCCAGGCTGTTTTTTTGGACCTGTTCTATGATTTCTAAGTGCATGGGATTGGCAATGCTGCTAATGCTTTAAGAAAAAAAAGATAAAGGGTCATAATAAAATTGCATGTGTCTTTAAATAAAAGAAAATGAAATATAGTGATTGCCTGCAGAAAATCAAAGGGTTTCTTTTTTTAAATTTACAACCTGAAAGCTTAATTACAGTAGCATTCTTATTTATGTAGGGCTGGTCAGAAAGTCTCCATTGCAGAATAACTTTTTAATGTATATAGCACGCCATAGAAAAGTATGCAACTCATCCATTTACATTTTATTGTGGCTGTGGGGAAGGGTGCTGTGTTTTAGAGGGAAGTTGCCTAGGCAAGTAGTTACATGCAAGGACATGCCTGTTGCAATTTCCAAATGAGCTTGAATGATAGGGGTAGGTGGTGACCGCTGTAACTTCAGGCAGTAAGAGTTTCTTGAGAGTGAAAAACCACACCGAGTGCTCGGCACACTTTGTCTTTCGCTTTTGGAAGAAAACTGAATTGGTAGCAGCTGTTGACTTGGGACGTCAAATAGAAGGAAGTTTTTTGCTATGACGTTATCATTTCCACAAAACACTTAATTTTTTCCTCAGGATTAGCTTGGGTTGTGTTTATTTGAAGAAGTGATTACTGCTGGAAAAGCTTATATCTCTTAATTAGAAGAAGTAGCTGTTTGTGGGGCATTGGTCAAAACCTATGAATAATCAGATTGTGTTACCCACAATGTATTGCTAAGTCACCTTGAATATTTTTGCATCTGGTATTTTCTGCAATTACACAAGAGAGAATATATTTGATATTAAGCAAATATTCTGGATAAAAGATGTAACCCAATTAAGTTTGGTGCAGACGCATGACAGGAATATAGTACAAAAATGCTGGTTTTCCTATACCAGCTTAGCTTTAAGTATAGTATTGTATTAATGGATCTTTGATTAGGTTAGACTTGGTTTAACTTCTTGTTATTGGACATTTTAGTCACTGAGTTGAGAGTACCTCTGTTGACCTTACTAGTTTTCATTTTCTCTGTGGAATGATCAAAATTGGGCCCACTGTATAACTAAATAAGTTAAATAGAAGTTATTGGGATAGACACTGCCTGCTTACAAACTTCTCTCTACTACTGGAGGGAACAGACAGGAGCTCACAGTAGTAACCTGTGAAAGAAACATGACCTGGCACTGTGCAGGGAGCAGCCACAGAGAGAGTATTTCATACTGACATGCATCATCTTTCTGGCTTTTGCATTTGTTTCGGGATGAAGGTGGCAACTGCCGTGCTCCATTTTAGGCAGACCTGGGTCATGACCCCGGAGTCTGTCAGAGGGATGGAACATGGGACACGTGTGAAGGCATCCAAAATGGATCTCAGAAACAGTACTTGAGGCCCAGCACCCCTACATGGGCATTCGTGGCTTCACTCGCATGAGGAATTGTGTGGCTTCAGTGGGTAGCATCTCTGCTGTGTGTCAGCTCTCCAGGTGTGCTTACCCGTCCAATGCAAGCAGCATTTTCTGCAGAGCCAGTTAAGCATCTTGCCTGGATAAGGACATGGGCATTAGTAAAAGCAAAATGAAAACAAATAAATAGATACAGGTTTTTTTTCTTTTTCCTTTTTTTTTTTTTTTTTTTTTAGTTAATTTTAGCCTGCTCTCCAAAACATAGAGTTATTCTTATTTGTTCAGAGCATGCTCTGCCCCCTTCCACGTAGGCAAATGACTAAATGCTTTCTTTTATACAGTTGTCTTGAGAGGATTTTGCATGAGATACTGGACATTTTAACAATTAAAGAGCTCTTTTTAATTTTTTCTGTTGTCAAGTCACTTGATATTTATTAATCATCGTACTGGGATGAATTTATTGCTGCAGCCCATTTGTAAGAATTTTTTTTAGCTGAATTTTTAGTAAGTGTATCTGTATACTACCTAATATAGCTTATTTTTTCGGTAAGACATAATTTCTGTTTTATGCAGACTTCTGGCTACTGGTTTCTGTAAATAGGCAACAGTCTTCCCTTTTAAAATACTTAATAGTGAACATAAAAAGAACTAATCTGTCTCTGTATTACTGTGTGAAGTGGTAGCTTTTGGGTTGTCATATCAGTGTCCTTTTATCATAGCTGGTTTTATTTCTTTCCTCATGCTGTTTATGAATGTCTACAATAGTTGTAGGGCTGAAAGAAGGTAGGCAGTGGAGATTTCTAATGTGTTAACAGCATAAGTGAAATGGAGCTGTGAAGTAAGTATAATTGGATAGTAACTAGGAATAATTTAATTTTTTTTTAATTGTTTACATGTGAGCAACTAAAAGGTAAATTAAATGAAGTGATGTGAGTGCGGACAGATGTCTTAAAAATGAGGCTTTGTGGTCCCCTCACCTCAGCCATAACCTTTCATGTTTTTGCTCTGTTGTTCTTACAGCAGATACTGAAGGTGTGCTGTCTGACTGATAGAAAGTCTCATACCATGGTCTGAAGTGTAAATGGCATTGGGTGTAGTGATAGGCCTACATAAAAACACAAGGCTGACATTCATAATGTGATATAAGGCACTATCCAAGGTTCGATTCACCTTCCAACTCGGTGTTTTTAAAAGGTGTATCTGCAAATGGAATGAGACTTGCTGTCCCACACACTGCAACTTGTTAGCATTCCTTTAAAAGTGTGGGCTTTTGGATATTAGTGTGAGTATTAGATGGAGAACTTCCATGTGCTGGGGGCCCAGAAGTGGTGAGGTGTCCGGATGTGATGTGCAATTGTGTGCAAACCTGAGCATCTGTGTGTTCCCTTCTACTGCCCCCTCCCTTGGCTGTGTGCGTTGGGCAGGGGTTTGTCTTGCCTTGAAACCGGGGCTGTGCTTTTGAAATAAAGTTAGCCCTCATAACCAGGGGTATAATTTTGGTCTGAAGTTAGCCCAGGTGGCAGCATCTGGATTTAAATGTGTTGGCTGAAGGGTTTCTCATGTTGAGATGCTGTGATAGAGGCAAACCCCAAATTTGATAATTGCCTCTTCATTTTCTCATTGGTTACTTATTTTGGAACTAGCTGTAAACCTGACTTTAGGATTTATTGAGTCACTCCTTGCTCTATAAAAAGTACAAATGTCAAAGTGTTTCTCACTTGGAGTGTGGTTGTGACTTACCACATTTTTTTGTCATGTACCCACGTGTGAAGGCCTTTGTAGTTTTGTACTGATAACATTTCTGTGAGGCTAGCTACTTGAAAGAAAGGCAGGCTTTAATGGAGAAGGATAATTACAAAAAGCAGGCTTAATCTTCCTTTACTGTGCTCAGAAATTTTGTTCTACTGAATATTTTCTCGTTGGTGTGGTTCCTTTTCAGTGGCATGTGTCACAGCTGACTAGCAAGTGATATTTTCAAATGTATATAATAATGAACACATTTCTCCTCTTCCGTAGCCCCTGAATACATTTGCTGCTTGGTACTGTGCTGTATTCATAGCTTTCCCAAGGTAGTCGGACAGCAAGTAGATCCAGAATGGTTTGAAAATTCAATATATTCAAGGGGAAAAAAAATCCTAGTAGGTTATTGCAGTAGAAGTTGTAACTTTATTCTCCATGTACCACTAGCAGTTAAAACCCCATCACACTAATCATATGTACTGAATTTTTATTTACAGATTAGGAGGCTCTACTTTGACATATGACTAGCAGGGAAGCCCCTCCCTTTAACAGTTGTATGTCATCTGCTTCAGAGAACTAATTACTTGGCAATTCCCATTTGATAATTCCCTCTTTATTTTCTGATGAGTTACTTAACAGTGATGAGCCTGTTGAGCAGAATACTATGCTTAATCTGTGCTTCAGAACTACAGCGTGGGCCTGGGGATATCATTGTTTCTGAAATGCTGTCTTGTCTTGCCATAGGAGCATTGAAACCACACTAAGCTACGTGAACAGTTCACAGTCAACGATAAGTTGAACATGAGTGATGCACAGCATTTGCCAAAAATTAAAGGAAGAGTTTAGATTACTGTTGCACTGCAAGCAGAGTGTTAAATATGTAATTTCTCAAAAAAACAAACAAAAAAAAAAAAAACCCAAACACCAGACCTAATGGAATTTAGGCGCTCAGAAGCAGAAGCTTATGTCAGAGATATACCTTCTATGTATCATTGCTCTTCTCCACTGAAACAATCAATTTAATGGAATTAAAAAAAAAAATCCACTGTTTATTGTAATACCTATTTGACAGCTTAGCTGATTCCTGGTGGTAATTGTGTTCTTTTAATGTGACACACTTTAGTAAGTTTTTACTGTGTTTTCTCTGCTGTTACCTGTCTTATTCATTCTTCTCCACTCCCTTTTCACATTCTTTTACTTCAGTGGCCACAGCAACCCTTGTTCCTGGCTGGGGAATGCATTACAAGTCTCACTGCTAATTTACAGCATCACAGTGTTTCTAGGGGGTACCTAAGTTCAGCTGTGCTTAGCTACAGCACCAGGCAAGGGGATTTATGGGGTGAAATGACATCAGCCTGCTCATGAACAGTCGTGGTAAGGTCAAAGTGAGTCTCTCTGTCAGATGAGTCCTGTTCAGTCCCAGTGTCTCTGAAATTCAACCGTGCTATTGAATTTGAATAATTTGGTTTTTACTGGTTTCAGTGGAGAAAGGTTTGGGGATCGTCCGTAGTCATTTTGAGTAGATGGTGGCATCATTCCACTGATACCTGATGATTTCCATTGTAGCTGAGCTAGTGTTATAAGCTGAGAATTGGGGTATTTTTTCCTTTACTGGAATAAAAATACAATTTTTTGTGTATTAGCTCACATGACATTGCATCATCAGTCTTGCTGATTTATTAGATATTCACAGTGATATCTCTTGCCCAGTACTGGAAGCTGTGTAACAGGATTGTTTTATCAGTGAGTAAAAACTCATTTGTACATAGTTACATGTGTTTTTGTAAAATTAATCAGAGGAACAGTAGTTTTATGAAACATATAATTCAGAACAGATTAATCTACTTTAATTGTGCAGTACTCGTGAAGTACACCAGCTATAAAATCTTTTGAAAAGAATATTAATCAAGTTTATCAAAGATGGCTTGAAGTACAGAATTCAAATAAGAACACAATTACAGCAAATATACAGACAGATAGAAAGTAGCTTGGGAGAGTATTTGAAAAACCCCAAAAATAAGTTCCATTTTTCTTTTTGGATTTTTTTAAAGAATATGTCATGTTTCAGAACCAAAGATACAAGAAGAAAAAACCAATACAATTTAAGATTTTATAAAATGCAGTGAAATAGGCATTTTAAATAGCATAGTAACACAAGGAGTCAAAGCCTCAAAGAAGGTCATTGAACCATTTTTCAGTTTTTTAAAACCTATTTTTCATTCTGTTTCATTTTTTAATGACACAGGGTGTCTCAGGTAGTGCTATATAGGCATTGCTGAGCTCTGTAAGAATTAGAAAAGACATATGACTTTCTTAGGATGCCCCACCTGTGATATGAAAGGTTTGCTTACACTGACAGGACTTGTCCCTTGACAAAACCTTCTACAAACAATTATGGCTTTTGTGGATGGACCTGCATCCTAAGCCATGATATCATTATTTATCTTCCAGAGGCAGCCAAAGAGTTACTAGATGTTGATTTAGATGGATCTTCATCTGCTTTCTTCAGAGGTGTCTAAGTTGAACTTTAAAGTGTTTGGCCCCAGACACATGGACCCATGCCAATACTATTTCTATCAGTAGTTATGCAAGTAAAACATTAGCATATGAATATTGTGACCATGATCTTCAGTTAACACAAGATTTTAATTACATGCTAATGTATTAAAATTTGGACTCAGCTTGAAAACAAAGAAAACCCAACTCACTAACATATGGTGGAGGTTTCTCTGTTGACCTTCTGTTCTCTCCCTGGCACCCAAATAAAATGGTACCTTCCCTCTACTTTATTACAGTGAAAATCTGCTACATCCTAGATAATGTGTTTCTTTCCTCTGGATTCTCTTTGCCTTTATCCCCACCAACTACCTTGTTAACATCCCTCTTCTTTAACACTTGTTGATGGACTAGCCAAGGAGGACCTGGCTGTTCTGGTCAAATGATTTGTGTTTGCATCTCCTCTTTTGCAGAACTGAGAAGCTGCTGTACCTCTTTGCTTAGGACTTGTCTGTCTCCTCTTTGAATCAGGGCTGAGTTTCATGTTTCCTTCTTGCCACTCTTGCTAAGCTTTCTTGGATCTCTGCTGTGATCTGGCCTGATATTTTGTTGTTAATGACAGTCTTGGAAATCACTTGTGATTTCCTTTGTGAACTTGACAGTTGATTAATTAAATTTGGGGGAGGTAAGTGACATGTGAGTATGTGTAACACATCCGTGTCCTATTTCAGAGAGAAAGAGGGTGATGGTGGAGTTTACAGTCCAATTATCTATAGTTTGAAGTCATACTGTATGGTGTTTGGATAGCTCACAAATATATTTGATAGTGTCGTAAAACAGACGTGATACTGCTATATTGGAAGAACTTGAGTTAAAGTCTGCATTTTGTTCCATATTTGCACAAGATGTCAGAGTAACTCATTCTTGGTGTGTGGTCTTCAGGTGTGAGGGCAGCACAACCAGCATGGATGCATTCTGCCATTCGCTTCTCACCACTGGTTTATTTTGATTGCACCTCAGTAGCAGATTCAGGGGGAATACAATGTGTAGTGACTGAGCAAATTAAAGTAATTCCTGAGTGAAAGTATGACACTTGTTACATGAGGCAACTATCCAGATGTTGCTATCTGTTACTGTACAGTGAGAAAGAGCCCTAAGGAAAATTGAGGTGGGTAGAAGGTAAGCATCTGAAATACATTAAACATCAACAATCGAGTACAAGCCTGTTACCTAAGGAGTCAAACTTGGTGAATGTCGTGTTGGGTGTATGGAATGGGAGAAATGCAAACTAAGACACACTTCTGCTATGTGTGCAGCTCTGCTATGAAGTGCGTTCATCTGAGCTGTCAGCTGGCTGGCTGCAGTGTTTGGTGCTGTTTATACAGCTCAGCCAGGGTGTCTTTATGAAACCAGTAGTGCTGTGCAATCTAGGCTGCAGCAACCAGTGGTATTATGCAGCTCTTCTTATTTCAAGTAAAGGGTGTGTGTTGCACATCGCACCAGCGTGCTCAGCCAAAGGCTGTGGTGAAATAAGGGCTCAGGTTCCCACCTCTGTTACTAGGGGGTTTCAGCGGAGCCACATGGGTGTAAATGTGGTGTGATAGAGTCTGGGGCCTTTGGGGTGTGTCTGAGCCCCTGGGCTCAGAGCTGTCACAGCAGCACTGCTGATCAGGCGCTGTTTGTTTGGTGGGAGCAGGGCAGTCACTTGGCTTTTCCTTCAAGTGGAGTGGAACTTAAAGTTGTTCCTCAGTCAAATGTCATCAGTCTTCTTTCCTTCCTGTTCTTCAGGTGGATGTGTTGGTGAATAAGAATAATCTTTCTTTACATAGCCCAAACAGTGTTTTGCCTTTTTATCCCTCTGTCCTGTTTTAACCATTTCCAGACTTCTTTCTCTTGTTGCTGACCAGTTAGTTTTTCTCCTCACTGCCTTCTCTACCAAGGTTCTCCTGTGCTCAGCAGTTCTTGCTGCTGCATATCTGACCTACTTGTACACGGCTCCCTCACTGGGTTTGTTACCAGCACAATACCTAGATTTTGTGTAGACTCTTTTTTTTCTGTTTGAATTCTGTGTGTGTTTCTATGTGTCTATAATGCCCTTCTGCTTAGAGTGTTTCAATACCTCAGTAGTTTTCTGCAGAAATGCAAATTTGAATGTTGTTTCATCTACCTCTCTTCCTTCCTAGTTAGTCATAGCTGGATTCTGAGCTTTGCAACCCCAGTGATCTGCCTGGACAAACCTTTCACTCCATGCTGCCTTCCGCCTCTCCTCATGGGAAAAGACCATTATTTCTTCTCTGAAGCTTCTCTGTGGGGGCCTGTTTCCCTGGCTGAACACTGGATTTTCAATCTGCGTGCCCCTGCCAGTCTTCCCTGGCTTCCAGCTGCAGTGTCTCTTCAGCAGACATCTTGCTTTTTAGGCTTGTCAGCTGATCTCTAATAAATCAGTAGCATATATTTGTTTGGAAAATGTTACATGCTGGCATTGTTAAAAAAACCCCCAAAACAATGAAAAATCACCAAAATTCATTATTTTCTCTGTACCTGAGCATGAGCCAGGAGCCACACTCTTTGGGTCGTTTGCTCATAAAATAATGGAGAACCTATTACGTTATTATCCTATCATGTGTTCTTCTAATCAAAGGATTCTTTTACTGTATTAATAGCAATAATTAAATTGTTAATGTAAATGAAAAAAACATTTAGTACCGTTTTTGCATGTCATACTGACGGGTCAAAAGTAGCAGCTTGAGTGCTTTTCTTTGGGCTTCTTTATCATCACTTCTTCTCACACTGTGACTCTGCTCCAGTGATAAAATTCTATAGTAGTGGGTTGTGAAATGTAAGTTAAATCAAAAAGGAATTTTTGAAAAGCACTTCATTCAGAAAAAGAAAATAAAAGTGACATAGTATGCATTTTGAGTGAGGTTCTTCAGAGAGGGAAAAATTCCTGGACTGCTGTGGAGAAGTACAGGAATGAAGCACCCACCGAATGAGTGAAGTTCACTTAAGGTGTGAAGTGGAAACATGTAAGAGGGGTTTTTAAATTTTTTTTTGTGTGTGTGTGTGTATCAGCATGGTTTTGCCATTAACTGGCTATTGGAATTATATTGTGGTTATAGTAGATTTAAAAAAAACCCAAACAATTTAATATTTTTTTTTGGTTGATAATTCTGGAGTTGGTATGTTTTCTCAAATAGGAGACTTTTGACTAAACAGAAAATCATCAAAAATAACTTCTATCTGGAAATTGATAACCCTTCTTGTTATAAGTAACAATCAAAAAATACAGACTAAGGAATATTAGAGAAAAATGCACATTTTCCAAATCGATTTACTCAATGAATTTAAATAACTTGAGTATAGTGAGTTTCACTTTTCCTGTATGTAGGCAGTTTCTTGAGGTGAGAAAAACATCTGAAAAATCCCCCAACCACATGGTTATAAGATTATAAACACTGATGCAGGGAGCTTTGAGGTATGAGTTACTACTTTTAAAGTCCTCTTTTAAAAACAAGGCTAGACTCCATATTGATGGAGTGCTTTTAAAGGCAGTGCCCTTTTAATCAGCAAACAGGTCCTCTGTGCATCAAATAATTAAAAATAGAGCAAAGTTTCTGAACAAGGCGTCTGGCAGAAGCGTCTGTACTTCCATCTGTGCATGATTAGCAGAATGTTTCATGATATTTAAATAGCACAAGCTTTGCTCTCTTTTTTATTATTTGTTGTACTGAAGACCTGTTTGCTTGTTAAGTGGTCTTTTTTGAATAGTTACTGGCAAGGAATCAGGAAAGTGTATGAAGACATCTTGTACACACTGCAAATGCCAAATTGTCCCTTTTTTCAGAGACACTGCCCTTACTATTTTTTTTTCTTTTTTTTTGATTGGAGTTTTACCGCATCCCTCTCTTGGCATTTAAATTTTCTTAAGGACCAGTTCATTTCAGAGGGAGTTGAGCACGTGTTTGTGGTGGCTGTCTGGGCACTGCAGTCTCACTGCTCACGGGTGTTTTTCTCAGGGCAATGGCACTCGGAGTGCGCACCGGGGTGCACTTGCAGAGTACGTGTGTCGGCTCAGCTCTGCAGCTCCTGCTGGCACTGCTGGGAGCCCTGCCTCTAATCTGCTGTGCACACTGCTCTGGAGCCTTACCCTTTCATGGGGACGTAATCAGCCAGGCAACAGCTTTCCAAGCTCTTTTGAGGCCTTAAGCTGGGACTCCTCCTTGCTGGCAGTCATTCAGCATCGGATTGTGTGCTCTTCATCTCTGGCTAGCAACACGGCGCTTTGCAGTTGTAGCCGCTGATTTCCCTCCATAGTAGTAAAGGTTTTGTATGTGTGTTTTACAAAGGCCTGTACAAGAAGGTATGAAATGAAAAGAAGCCACTGTCTGCATGCATTGCTGTAGCTGGCTAAGGGCAGTTCTCAGCAATGCACAGTTATGTGCAATGCCCTGTTGTTGGGAGCCGGCAGGTTGGCAGGGAGCTGAGACACTCGGATAGGCTCAGAGGTCCTTTGTGGAAAGCCAGTATTCAGTCTTAGGACAATCTGTGGTCTTGGATGGGCATGGAAAATAAGAGCTTTTGTGGTGTTTGTAAGTGGTGTTTAGTCTGTAGCTGGGCTTTTTGTTGCTGGGTTATTATTCTTGTGTTTGAGAAAAACTGTGGTGTGTGATGTGTGAGTACTGACCTGGGTCACCTCTTAACTTCAGCTAAAAACTTCAAAAGAAATTGTGGTTACTACTGAAAACAAAGCCGCTAACCTGTCAACATAAATGTATAAACTCTGAGTGTTTGCACCTTAGAAAAAAACCACTGAAACACCTCGGCTGTGAAGAAAGCTTGCTATGAGCCTCCACACAGAGTTCACCCCATGTCACCTGGTTAGGGCTGTGTTACTGGTGTCCATCGTGCTGGTTCTGGCCCAGGTTCTGCAGAGCACCGCACTCTGCAGTCTCAGAGCAAGTTCTCCTCAGCAGGTTGATGTCTTACATGGTGAAATTGTTGAGTTTCAGGGGGGCAGTGATAGGACCTCTTTGCAAATACCTCTCCATTGCATCATTTGACTTCTGATCCAGGGAAGACTTGAAGATAAATGAGCAGATACAGAGAAATACTGGAAGGGCAAGTGAAGGAGCAAACATGTTTCACTGTAAAAACTGAGGGTAACGTATGCCCATTCCTTCAGCTAAACCTCTCAACTAATGGATGAAGCAGTTGCACTCACATTTTACCCACACTGCTTTTAAAAATTGGTTCCCTTAATAATTGATTTCTTCAGAAATAAGAATTTCTTCTAGAGCTGATTCTTGATCCGTGCTGTTTGGTGGGCTTAATATTAGCATCGTTCCAGAAGCAGGAAGGAGAGAAAAGACTCGGATTCATTTTAGAAAGATTTGTGAAATTGTGTTGGTAGGTTGGTTAAACTAAGACGAGTTTTGTGTTTTGCTCCTAGAGTTTGTTCTCAAAATATACCATAATGCTTTTTGGGAAAAGCTTTAGCTTATCTTGTGAATGTGCGTTAATTAACATTAGTACAAATTTCATATTGTCCAACAGAATTTGTTTTTCTGTGTTTTCTGTCATGCTCAAGGTACTTGAAGCACTTTAAAATAATGAGTTCAGTTATAATAGTACTGAGGCTCTGTAGACAAACAGCCATTCTTCTGAGTGCAAGGAGATCAAATTCAAGGATGATTTTTTGATAGGAGTGGGAAGAGTATGGCTTGTGATGCTAGAATTATCCCTGATATTTTTTCAGTAGCATTTGTGACAGGCTCCTTATTTTGGTAGACTAGATTTTGCTGTTTATTACTAAATGTATAATTCTCAATGCACTGTAAACAAAGTGAAGAATTGCAGGGTACGTATTCAGAAGCTGTTATTCACACCTAATTGTTGTATTTCTAGCCCTGATTATTTGGCATCATGATATACTACATGAAAAATCTGGTAGTCCTTGATTTCCTGAGACAAACCCAAAGTTTCCTTTGATTTATAGCCCTGGAAAAAGTACATTGTATCTAAGCAGGTAAGCTAGAATTCAGCCGAGGATGGTAGGATCCTGTTGATTTGCGTGAAAAATGATGCTTCTGTTAGTAGTCTGCAGGACTGTGGAGGAGAGGGAGGGCCTTGTATCACTCAAAAGCAATTCCTTTCAGCTGGCTGGAGGGAAATATGGATAGCATCCAACATACAGCCATCTCCAAGTACAAAGATTATAATGGAAATGTTAATGACCAGTCAGTATCGATATATTAGAAAGTATTTATATAACTCAGAGTTGTTGACTACTGTAGAAATGTTGTTTTAGGCCCTGTTCCCACTGACGTTCCTCCTGTTGACTTTTGGAGTGTTAGGATCAGACCCCTTTGGCTCAAATTTGGAGTGAATTAAGTCTGAAAGAAGCATGCATGTTCTGCAGTCACCCTCCACTTTTGGAGGGGAGAATGGAGGAAATAACTGACTTGTGCAATGGTACCAAAGTTCTTTATGGCATCATCAAGCTGTACACTGAAAATAAAGCTTCCTTTAAGCTATTTGAGATATTTCATTTTGATCTATGAAGTGTTCCCTGTTAATGGAAGGCTCAGTGTGGTTTTTTATGCTTTCCTCGTGAAGCTGTTCTTTGACAAGGAGAAAAGTGTATCTAATTAACATGCACCTTTCTGTATGTGGACTATTATGCATTCATTATTTTATGTTGGTGCTATTATGTGAAAGTTTCTCCAGAACTTTGATAATCTGGTAGAAAGGAGTGACAGTTCAGTGCATTCTCAGTGCATTCTCAGCTGTGCAGCTCTGAAATATGTTGCTTTTGAAGACACCTACATGTTACAGTAAAAATACCCCTTATAGCCAAAGATGTGTGACCACAGTCTAGGTAATTACAAAAGAGAGAGATTCAACTAAGTACTGAAACAGGAAAAAAAAAGAGGCAGAAATTTTTTTCAGAGCAGTAGAAATGATGAAAGACTGAATTACTATTCTGTAAATATTAAAAAAAGCCCCCCAAGCCCCACAAAGCTCAAGGGTTCATTATATGTAAAGGTCTCTATCAGTTAAGGAATATATATCTGAAATATTAAATACTGTAAATTTGATTGATATTCAGAGCTCAGTTGTACTCCAGAAAAAGAACAAATGTATAGCTTTGCTAGAACCAACAACAGACAATTTGGGAAAATGCAGAAGTACTGCTAGAAAAGCTGAATGCTACATTTCTATGTAAAATGCCATGTGACTAATAATATAAGTGCTGTTCTGTCCCAGATGGGGCTGCTGAAATTCTAAGCAGGTATCAAGAATTTACGGTTTCTTATTTCATAGATAATAATTGTTCTGAATGCTTTAAATAATACAGGAAATGTAGTGTGACAAACTTGACATTTGAGTATTAATATTGATACTGAAAGAGTTCACCACAAAGAATGCCAGGGCTGCAGAAGGAAGGGTAGCATTTTGATCAGATAAAGACTGAAAAGTTATAAAGCCCTTGGTATACCTTGAAAAAAAGGCCTTGTGAAAACTGTGACAAAATTGCCTTTCAGGATTAGACATTTTATATCCAGTTTTGGTAGTATCTCTGCAGGGAAAGTTGGAAGCAAAGAGATGTCTTTGCCATTTCTGTCTTCCCCCTTCCTCTCACACTTGCAGTTTGATGAAGACTATTTGAAATAAGATTGAGGACAGGGCTACAGAGAGTTTTGGATTCACTTGTACAAATACATGAGTGGATGTGGGCTCAAGAAGAGACTCATGGGCATGTATATTCTTTGGTGACCAGTCTCAAACTTACTTGAGATGCACTGTAAGTTATCCTTTGTAAAGCTGACATCTGGCAACAGGTTACTTTATTAAAGAGAGACCTTTCTTTTCTAAACATAGAATAGTGCTGACAGTCCCCCACCCCCTTTTTTTTTTAAGCAGGCAAGCTTGCTCTCCCACGTGTGTGTGCACATGAGTGTGTGCACAATCCCTTACTATAAATTTGTTATGGCTTGCTTGATTTTTGTAGTTAGTGTGATGAGACCAGGAGAATACAGCCCTTTGTGTACAAGTAAGTTTCAGCTACCCACATCATGGAGCTCAAGGACTCTGTTCTCTTTGCATTCACAAGGTCCCTCAAAAAGGATACAAAATAAAGATGTAGACTGGTGAAAAGCTGATGATACTTTGCAAGCAGAAGAGGCCAGCCCGAGCCAAGCCCATGGAAGGAACAGGAATGTTTCTGTTCTGTCGCTCTCTGCAGTGCACTGCTGGTGTGGATATGCCCCACTGTTGATAAATCTTAGTGGGATTTGGAAGTTGTTATATAGATGATTTGGTAAGTCATTTAGCTGATCGTAGTACTGGTAGGTATGTTGCTTTCCATAATTCTTTGTCAGTGGAGCATGTCGAGTACCTTTTTGGCTTTGTACTGGTAGTATGGGTTGCACCAATTTGATTTTAGCTGCTTAGCTATATGCAAACTAGTTAAAGGCGTTTTATTTTTTGGGACAGGAAGGGAAAGTTTGTCAGCCTCCCTTCTGAAAGTGTTTTGGTAGCTGTGACCACTTTTTCCCTTCAAAAATATATCTTGTGCTTTCAGACTCTCTCATTTTCAGATGTGATTAATGGTAATTTTTATCTTTAGAATGCAAATGGAATTTTTAGCATACTTTTGCACTGTATAATGCTTCTTTCTGCACAAACTGCTTACCCGACAAATTAAAAAGACAGGTATGTATTTAAAAACCAACCAACTAAACCAAAGTACACTTTACCTTCTGAAACATTTATATACTTGTAGTTGTAGGCACTGCAACATATTTATGTGGAAGTGGCACCATACTGCTTTGCCAAGTGTAAGCAGCTCCCTTTAGCTGTGTGTTGCCACTGTAGGCAGGAGGAAATGTTGGGGAGTTCGCTGGAATGATGGCAAAGCCTTTGTGTCTCAGTCGGGGGAGCAACCCCTCTGAGGTACCTTTTGCAAGGGGCTGTTGGGGAATCACAGATCCCTGGCAGTTGTTTGCATTCCTATAAAAAAGGGTGGAAGAAGAGCACTTATATTAAGAAATGCAAATCCCTTGCTGCCATGTACAAAGCAGGCAGACTCCTGACCCCTCTTTGATGCCAGTGGCAGTTTAGCCTGTGCTAACAACCCCGGTGAGTTGCTTAATTCGTTGGGCACAATCTCATTTTCACGAAGGAGACCTGGGCTAAGATAGTAATGCATTGGAGCTCTTACTCTCCAGGGCTGTGCAGTTTGTAAGGTGATTCACAGCATGTAGAGAGGGAATGGAAAATGTTTCTTGGAACCATTCCAGTGTGTTATTTTTGAAGTCATTTTGCCCAGGCACAAATTCTGGTGATTGTATGGGAGCCTCTAGAGCTACAGAGTGAAGGTGAACCTCCTACACCCTAGGTTAGGCTATAACTAGTAAATGACATTTTATTCTGTGGCGAGCTATTCACCTGACTATTCAGACCTCTGTTCTAAATAAAACCCAAGAAAATAAAGTACTTCTGAGACTTTGGCCTGTTAGAAGATGGGTTGCTGCTGTCAATGATTATATAGATCTATTTTACTGCCTGTTCCCCATGCGAAAATTTAGAAAAGTGTCTTGATTTCTGAATTGCCCAGAAACAAAGCCCAGAATGGGAGTAATCATACTGAAACAAAGTACTTTTTTTACATCCTGTATTTCCACTGTTTCTCAGAGTATCATCTGCTTCTATTGCTAGTGGTACAATAATAGGTTAAATTAATTATTTTTAAAAAAATATAGTATAGTTGCTCAAAGGAACATAGGAGTAAATTGTTAATCTTCTAATTGTTTTTCTTCTAATTTAGTATCTGAAGCTGCTTCCTTGATGTTAGGGCAAATTAATGAAATTAGGATGATACCTTTAAAGAAATAAGAACAATTTAAAAAGACCCTAGGCCCCAACAGTTCTATGTTTGAGCTAACTGACATAAAAATGTGACTGAAAAATTGTGACAAGCCTAAACATCAGCTAATTGTCATGGTGAATAGAATAATCTTCCATGGAGCTGTGAGTGGCCAATGTGTTATTGTGCATTGGGGCCCTATTAATCCATAGATTATTGACAGAGCATATGGTAGGTGCTCCAACACATGCCATATATAACATGCTTTTTGTACTATTGTTTAAACTGCGTTCTAATGTGTAACTGGGATATAGGTAGTCTTAAAAAAACCCATTTTGCACTGTGGTATTTGCTAGCAATATGGTATATGGCCAGGATGTACAGTAGTTATTCAAATTCAACATGCTGCAGAATTTGTGAATTTGCATGTTAAAATACTTGGAAATACCCTGACGTGTAACTGTCCACAGCCTTCGTCTTCTAAATAATTATTAAATATTTGTTTGCAAAGCCAAATCTTTAGCCATTTGGAGCATGAATTTCATAGCTACTGATTTTAAAATCTCGTAGTCAGGACTGTGACACAGAATTTTTTTTTTACTATTTTTGCTTTCCTGTTGATTAATATGTGTGAAGTACCAAAGCCTGTGTACCTCGGTGCTGTGCCCCCTTGAGTGCAGTTCATTACCCTGCCTTTTGGAAAAATTGAGGAACAGCCAGGAAGAGATGCAGGCAGGACCAGAAAGCCTCATGCAGTTCAATATGGAGATAATTTCTCCTGGCATCCCTTGGCTAAGGAGAGAAAAATTGCTCATGCCTCTGGTCAGAACTATGTAGTTACATGTGACCTCCTTGGGACAGGGGTTTCAAACCTGGGAGATGTCCTTCCTGGGGGGACATTCTGGAGCCTCTGGGAGGGGATCGTGGGTGTGCTGGGGGTCATTCATCTCAAACTGTGAAAGCTAGGGCCTCACCTGCCTGTGTGCTGTTCAGAGACAGGGAACTGCCTGGGTGCAGGTGACCAGATTTTAATTTTTCCCGTCAGCAGCTGCTCCTAATGGTGTTTTTTTCTGCTGCTCTGTGCTGCTGCAGGGTCAGGTATATCCTGAGAGCATATGCTTGTGGGTGCTCCATGCTGGTGGTGTAGCTGAGGTATAGGGTTGAAAGAGGAATGAGGAGGCTGCCTGTGAACCTGCTCATCTTCTGCACATTTTCAGGAGGCTTGGAAAGTAAGGCAATTAATTGCTAAGCCTGGAGTTGGTTTAAATGCGATTCAAATGTTGCATAACGTCTGTTACCTAAAATTTTCTCTCCATTTGGAATGTTGCCCCTTAGGGATAACCGGATACAAGAGTGTTGCACCGCGTGTGCATCAAGGCGGGAACATTCCTACGGGCTGCTGTAGCCCCTGCTGGAGGCTGTGGGCGGCAGAGTGTTGGTTTGCAGTGTAATGGTGGGTTTTAGTTTGTGCTCTGTGGTGGCAGTAGTGACCAGTGACTGTGGCCTGTGAATCTGTTGGCTTGGAGCCTACCTCTGAAGAGCAGGGACTCAGGAAAGCAAAGCTGGCTGTCAGCTGGTGCAGTCATTCTATGGTGGGCTTTGCTTTTATTGGGAAAACCTTAGGGGCCTTGCAAGTGGAAAAAGATTGGAAGCTTGCTTGGCCTTTCTGCAGGTGAAGAGAGATCATAAAAGTTACCTTTTTGGTATGCCAGTTGGATTTTTGAATATTAATTATACTGTTTCATTTTTATGCCATTGCCCCTGTCCATTTTGAGTCAATTAGCACCTCGTCTTTCTCTTTGACTATATGTGCAGTTGTTGATATCCAAAATTCTTTATTGATATAATAAAGTAGTTAAATGATCTGACTTTGAAAACACAAAATAGGATGGCTAAGTGTATCTATATAAAAATCAGTGTTTAACAGAGACCATCTTTGATAAAGTTACCAAATATCCTGTGAGAATTGTTATAGTTATGGCTGTTTTCAGAGAACTTGAAAGCCTTCTGGAAAACATCCTTTGGAGTAAAATATTTTCTGCTTGTTTCTGTTTTGAAAGGGAATAAAGTGTTACTATTGGTACTTGTCAGAATCCATTCGTTTCTCATACCTTGTAGTAAATAATAATGCTCCCCTTCTTATTTTTGAGATACTGAAGCATGGAAGTGAAAAATGCCTCATTTCATTATTTATATATAGGCAAATAATCCTTTTTTCCCCCTTTTCTTGCACCCCTGGTAGATGGGCCTGAAACAGGAGAAACCTTTCCTAAAAGTTTAGCCTGGCTCATATCTGAGCATGCTGCCTCTCTTGCTTCATTGTGAATCCACATCAACCCACTGGCGTGATAACGTGGAATGAGCTGCAGTCATCCATACTTTTGCTTCACCTTGAGCAGTCAGGCTGGCAGGAGAGTAGAAAAAGCTCCCCAGCAGCAGGTTTGATGTTTAGGAAACCTGATTTGGGAGTAAATTCTTGCTCTGATGGGGACAGCCTTGCTCCTGTCCTGTGTCTTGAGTGCTGTGATGCAGGGTGAAGAGGAGGAGCAGGAGGACATGCCAGGCTGGGTACCCCTGGCATGGGCCTCGTCCACACGTGGTTGCAGGAGGGACCAAACGGGGAGTTCTTCATGCTGAGACTCATGGAACCTTGCTGGAGTTCAACTGAACTGTATAATTAGTATCATTTAACTCGCAGTCAGCTGTAATAGGTACGAGGAAGCTGCTTCTCTTTGCATAACTTATTAGAAAAGCTATTTTACTTTCCTACGTGTATGCCTTTTATGGAAGAAGAGGCTGTGTGGCATTTTGTCAGGAGACTGCATGAACTGCATTTTCCAGTGTCACAACTGGCAGCTGTGAGATACGCATCAAAATGCTTCTATCAAGCATCCTTTAGGCCAGCTAGGGGAAAGTACTGCTGGGTGTGCAGGATGCTCATACTGAGCTCAGGGCAGATGCCTGCTCTGGTCCTCACTGGTGTCAAGGGATTTAGTGGTTGAACTAGGGAAGCTGATCTGGGCAATCCTCCAGCCTGAAGGATGTGAGGCAGAAACGGATGGGAGGAACTGTAAGTGATATGAGGGAAGCAGTAGGCTAGGAGAAGAAGGGTCCAATAAAATCAAGTAATAAAACACATCCATAAAGCTGCAGGACCTGAAGTTTGAAACAGTAGCTCTATGCTTACATGCTTGGCACAACTTTCATTTCTAATTTGTCTGCTTCCTTCAGGCTTCCTCTTGCCAGAGAGGTGGTCTGTATGCTCAGTGTCTGCAGCTGGAGAGTCCCTGGTCTGCTCATGCCAGTGGTGATAGAGGATCACAGGGAGATGAGAGTTTTCCCCTGTAGCAGTCATTGCTCTTGGGTGGGTGTGCTTGGCTGGTTTTCCAGACCATAGACTTCAGGCAGTAAGGCATTAGAAATATTGTAGTCTATTAAATGCACTGTGGAACATTCAGCTGCACTAACTGCTGCTTTTAATAGAGTTCAGATCTGACATTTTTGGGACTGAGAGGGTTTGGATGTAAACTTTGTTAAATTGGTCTTGAAAAAGGAAGTTCTTTCCAGCTTTGAAGGGAAAAAAATATGAAGACAGAACTGCAAGTCTCTTCCTTAAATCAAAGTTTTCTGCCTGAAACGGGAACAGCTCAGCAGAACAGTTTAAGTAAACATGGCCATAACTGCTTATCTGAGACATTGGCATCCTCTCTTCTTACTGTGCTACTTTTTTTGTGGTATCCTGGCGTCTCTCAGTCACTGATGTGTTTGTTCTCACAGCACCTCCATTGTAGGCATATACTTTTGTGTCCATTTGATAGCTGCCACCAAGATTTGAGGCTTTATCTGAAGAGCTTGCTCCAGGAGTGTACGTTTTCTACACTACTACAGATGAGATTTGGGAATTGCTGTCTGAACAGTCCTTCCTGCCTCCAGCTCTGAATTTCTCTCTGTCTCTGTTGTGGCTTCTTTATTTGTTAAGCAGGGGAAAAAGCAGAGGCAACTGTTTCTGAGTCATCTCAAGTCAGTGTTCAGCCCAGGACAGGATAAAATCTAGGCCAGTGATGGCTGGTGTACAGTTGTAGCCTATGTGGGGGGGTCAGTGAATGTAGTATAAACACTGGGAGAGTTGCTGAAAATCACGTATGTATGTGAGAGTGCAAGGAATTAGGTACCATACTTTAAAGCTGGTGCCTGAGTGTGGGGTCAGGATTCTTCTCCTGGGTAGGAAAAACATACCATATTGTGAGAATGACTTATTGATACCTAACATTACAGCTTAGGTGGGTTTTGCCTGTGTGTGTTAAAATAATGTAAACCCACACTGGGTCTTTTATCCAGGAAATGTTGCCACATGCAAGTAACTTCTGTGCACTTCAAGTTCTTCCACTGTACCAGTGCTTGAAACTTCATTATTAAAATTAATTTTAAAGTTAAGGCTTTGCTCTCAAGACCAGCTTCTAAAGAAACAAATTTGTTTTAATTTGTAAATGTACAACAAGAATATTTTAGTTATAGAATGTAGGATTGTAATTTATTTGATAGGTCTAGTAAAGTAAAAAATTCAGTGATGTTTCATAGAGTACTTCTGTGTGTTCTATAACATCTTCTTCAAAGTAATGGAAGAAGAAGAAATGAGAAGTAAGAAATGCTTTTTGTTTTTTCATGGGAATGAATGTGTCTGTACATTTTTGAGGCTCCCGTATATGTTCTTTCTCATTTTGGTTATGTTACAGGGAATAAAATCAATTAAAAGAGAAAAAGAAGACTGTGCCTCTTGCTCAGTTTTGTTGTGATTCTGACAACAGTGAATGAGGCCATGGGAAGTGATCTCAGCCATATTTTTAGTTACAGGTTAAAAACCAATATTCTGTCATGAAATAATGTCCAAAGTTTTTAAACTAGTACATGTGCAGAGGTAAGTATATTGCACTTCCAGTGCCAGTCTAGTGCATAAAGAGCTTCACAACTGTTTGGATCTGCTCTTCTTTCATAATGGGCTGCAACTTGTTTACTAATGCTTGAAAGCATGTACACATCAAATAAATCTCTGGTATTTGGGCCATAGTGTACCAGCATTATGCAAAGGGAAGATTAACCACACTCAATATTAAGCTACGATCCACTTCACTCTTGATTCCTCACCACAGTAAATCAACCAAACCATCAAAGAACAGAATTAGTGGAAGGATTTCTCAGACAATAGATTTATTTCCATGTTTATTTGTATTATTGTTAAGAAAAGGGAAATCAGCAGAGCAAATCTGCCTGGGGCTCGGGGCATTATAAATTAATCAAAAGACATGAAGTGAACTTTTGGGTGTGGAAAACCAGCACCAGATGCAAATACTACATAGCTGTATCGTATGGTGTTGCTGCAACAGCTGAGAGGGAACATGCCTGCTTCGCTGCTGCTCTTTAGCAAGCAGTATATTGGCAAATCTGACACAGAGTGAATTTGCAACGTTGACTCAAAAGACTTTCCTGACATGAAGCATCTTTAATGCATATCATTTTAGCTCTTTCCTGTTTTTACTCTGCTCTCTTTCAGTGAAAAGGTCAAGAAAAACAGTAGCTCAGTGGCTGAATTTTTCTCAAGTGCTTTACAGCAGGGAAAGTGGGGAAACCTCTTAAAGTGGTGTCTTATTCAGTAAGTTAAACCTTTTTTTCTTCAGTTAATTATTTTATTTTCATTTTTTTTAAGTCCTGTGTATTAGAATAATTATAGTGACTTATAAGATGTCCTCAGGCTGGTGTGAAGCTCCTCATCCCCACTTTGGCTTTCCCCCTCCAGCAGAAGTAGTCTTTGCCAAATGAAACCTGGCAGCCCACTTTGGCAGATCTGGAAGTGCACAGCTGACTCCAACCCTACCATAACATGACAGTCCCTCTGGCCCAGCTGGGGCTGGTTACTGCATTCCTGTCCAGAGATCTGCACTATCCAGTGTGCGCCTCTTTCTTCGGCCCTTGCTGTGCACGTGTGTACCTGCACCCACACACTTCAGCAGTACCCCCTGCTGTGTCTTTGGACTTGGAAAGCCATCCAGCTGCGTTAATGAGAGATTTTTCAGAGACCAAAATGGGAACTTTTAGGGTTTTCCCCTACAGCAATAGCGTAGGTATATTTGATGTTGCTACCACTATCACTATAAGGAATAAAAGAGGACTCTCTTTCTAATTTTTTTACAGTAACAGATAGGGAGCACTCAGGAAGATTTTCTTTAATGTAACTAGATGTTCAGTTAGTGCTGCTGCCTTACATTGATTCCAATAGAAGGTCAGAGCTATAAAAAGTTTAGTGCTGAATATTCAAATTTAATTTGTAGCATCAATTTAGGATGGCTTATAAGTTTAACTAGCCTTAAGGGTGCTAACTACTTCCAGCTGAGGCCAGAAGGACTTTCAGCTGGTCAGCAGTTCTTGTGATTTGGCCTGATACTACTTACTATAATTTTCTTGCACACCTGATATTTCTGCATTTTTTTGCAGGTATGAGTTTCTTTGCTCACATCCTTTTATGCCTCATTTGCTAACTCTTCTGTTCTGGAAAATTGGCAGGATGACAGCAAGCAACTCCCTCATCCTTTTGTGTTAGGACTAATCCTCAGGTTTCTTTCTGATGTGTCTCCAGAAATATGTATTCAGCTGAGGCTGAATGCTGATTTGATTTGTAACACTAAAATGTGAACAGTGCAGATCACTTTCTGTCTCTTAAAAAAAAAAAAAAAAAGGTAGAGGTGTATGTGAACAGTTTCAGAGTTTTAAACTCATAAAATATGTTTCTAAAATACAAATGTACTTTGACACATGCCAAAGTACTTTGCTGAATCTGGATGTTTGTTTTGTAAACTTGGAACTTTACAATTAACAATTAGATGACTGATCACTTAACAGGTTATGGTATTTTAGTGCTCTGAATTGTGCTTTGGCATGACAGACAGATTTTTATTTTGATTTCTGATTATATGGCTTGGTTTTACTTCTTTTTTTTGCTTACCATATGATTTAATTAAAGTTTTGTTGCAGTGATTGGCAGTTGCTTTATTTGATACCTGTTTATAGACGTTTATTCATTACTTTTTTGGTGTACTGATATTTGTCAGAAGAGAATGGTATTATTTCTTTTGTCAATGAAAATGAGGCTATAAATTACTGTAATTTTGGGATACGTTTCTGGTATGAGCAAACAGTATTCCCTTGGTGAGTTTTCTGCTGTGGAAAACTAGGTTATGCATAACATATTTTAGAAAAGACCTGTATTCCTCTGAAGAGGAATGATATTGTGCAACAGAGAAGAATCTAAATGTATGTATAGTCTTACTCAAAGTGTGGAAGCATCTGCAGTGTTGTTCCTCTTTGCTCATGGTGAGCACTGGAAATTATTAGTTTTGGGTTCTGCTGGAGATTTTATTTACTTATTTTTCTAACCCCTTTTTTTTGTAGGACATGGGGTGAAGGGTTCAGATTTGAGCATCTTGGTGCAATCACCCGCCAGGTTCTTCCCAGAGCTGCCCTGCACTTGCCACTGGTGCAGGTGTATAAGGTGCCAAGGTGACAATATCCACAGTCACCACAGATCAAACAGAAGTCACACAGATGTGTGACTTTGTATTTTACTGACAAGCGGAAAACGATTTTGCAAAATTACGACTCGAGTAAGCTGTGGGAGTAGGGAGGATATGATGTATTCTTCCCTGCTAAAATCATCGTGCTAACACTCCTGGCACCATCACTGAACTCCCCAGTAACTTGTGGTGTACATTTTAAAAATGCACCCATCAGCACACACTGTTTAATTCTCCGTTGTTACGCAACAGAGCGCAATTGCCTCAGTGAAGCACATCTGCATTGCGAGAGTAAACTCTCCTGGGAAGCGAGTGCATCTTCCACAGAAGTAGGAGTGAGGCGTGGGCTGGGCATTGCTATTTTGGCAAGCAGAGGCAGCCAGCGTTGGAAAGCTGCCTCACCTTTCACTTTCCATGGAACTTACCCTTTCTCCCTGTTTCAGGCACCAGCACTGCCACTTGCTTCTCCTAGTGGTGGCATGGTGCTGGGGATGTGGTCAGTGGTTGATTAAACCATTTATCAGGGGTTTGGGAACCATGGTCTCTGCTATCTGTCTGGTTTGTTTGTGATCCTTGAGCAGAATAGGCTGTTAGGGAGCAGTAAAGAAAGCAATTTGGAAAAAACATCTGGAAGAGCTAAGAAAACATTTTGCTTTTACTATAAAAAGCCAAACAATACCACACCTGTGTGATAGTATCGTCTTTCACTGCTAAGTCGGCAGCAGTTGATGGAAGGCACAACATTTCCTGTAATTTTTATATTGTGTTTCAGTTTGCTTCTTCCAAGTCTCGCTTTTGCTGGAAGCAAAGTGAAGCTCCTGCTGTCTCAGTTCTGCTGAAGTTCTTCCTGTCATCCTAAGCTTGGTTATCAACCCTCGTTTTTCTCCTATCAGCATGCATTACATTTTTATGGCAGTGTTTAGCAAAGACTTTCCAACAGTGCCTATGACAGTGTAATTGGACCCCTCTGTCTCACTGAAATTGCTCCCTCTTTAATGGGGGGCTCTGGCTGCTTTCTAACACAGCTTTCTTTGAGGCAGGCTGGATGTCTCGTTAGCTGGTCTGTAATGTGGGTGCACAGCATTTCACCAGGCACTAGCTGAAGTAGTTATTCATGGTTTGCTGTTAAACTGCAAGACTGGAGTGAGTGAGATTCCCCAGGGGTCTGTCCTGGCTTTGGTAATACTCACTGTTTTCATTATTGAAATGATTGATGAAGCAGAGAGAGGAGTTGTTAAATTTACATAGGCTAAGAAGTGTGAAGGTGGGCTGCAGGCTCTTTGGAAGGCAGGATTAAAGTTTTGAGCTGCCCTGGCTAACAGGAAGAGTAGTCTGGGAAAAAACCCTGAAAAACAGCCAGAATGCAAACACAGAAGTGCTATGGAGAGATAGAAATATCCAGTTGCATGAGACAGAATGGGGCTGACTTAGTAGTGATTCTATAGAAGGTCTGTGAGCTGGTGTTAGAGGCGCTGTTGGAGTAGCAGTTTGGCCTGGTTTGGTTGAATAGGATGATAAAAAAAATCACAGCTGGTTCCCAGACCAGCAGAGAAAACCAGGCTGTGACATGTCCCTCTCCCCTCTCCCCTGGCACCTGGGCTGCTGCTGTTCTGCTGAGTGGGCAGCTTTTCTTTTGACACCCTGGCCGCTTCGGTTCTGACCCCGGAGCTGGTGACCATGCCTGTAGGGAAGTGTCCCAGCTCAAATCCTCCCAGGACTGGTCCCTGTATGCAGGACAGCGCATCTGAGAGGGAAAGGGGTCGCTGACCTGAGACTGTAGGTGTCATGCAGTCATACAAGGAACGAGGCTTGCCCATCCATGTTCCTCAAAAAAGCACTCTTGTAGGGTGTGTAAAGAAAAGGCACAAAATAACTTCTCCACTGCATTCAGTGTTTGAAATGGCTTAACATCTAGGTTGGGGCAACTCAGTTAAGAGCCAGCTGGATGGTGTCCAGGGAGAAGGCAGGAAAAATGATGAGAGATTTGGAAAACATGACCTGGGAAAGAACATGAAAGAATGGGGATTGTTTAGTCTACAGGGGACAAGGCCAGTAACAGACATGATAGTAGTGTTCAAGTATGTGGAAGGTTCCTGCAGGGAGGAGGGGAATAAACTGTACTGCCTTACTGCTTGGGGTTAGGTCTAAAAGAAGAGTTCAATATGAAGGTGGCAAGACTTAGGTAAACGTTTAGGAAATGTTTGAAATTATAAGGGTATTTTGGTCCTGCAGTTATTTGCCTTTGAGAAAGCTGTGGAGTCATCATCACTGGAAGTTTTTATAAAACAGACAAACTTCCTATGGGAATATTTTGGGCATTGCTTTGGGAAGAGAGGTAGAATACATGCTTCTGGAGGTCATTTCCCAGGAAACAATGAAGATTTTTTTTTTTTTTTTTTTAATTCTGCAAACTTAGGTAATTAGGTAATCCAATAACCTAGCAGAGAACTAAAGAGATAGTGGTAATTCATTATTGCAACATACCAGTGGTAAATAGACAGCTGATTTATGCACAAACCCCAATGATGATGATACCCTTCTGCTCTCTGTTCTAGTATAAAAAAAAATCTGAGTAAGCTAATTTTACTGGAGCGTTTCAAAAGGCTGTTCCTGTAAATATCTTACTCTATACAGAAATAGAGGAGGTGATGTTGGTTGACTTTGCTTATTGAAATACTCTGCAAACGCTATCAGTACCTGTTACTGATTGTACATAGCATGGCCATAGTAAAGCCAGCAGTACTCTGTGAGGCATGGGAGTTAAACTGAAGCAAGATGTTGTGTTGATGTCTCTACACTTGTGTGCTTCTTTTATGTGGAGTAGGGAGCAGGCCGAGAAGAACTAAGCTTTAATTACCTCATTGCTATCGATACAGGAGTTACTCTCTGTTGTCTTGTTGCATTAAGTGCCTTGAGAAATGCCTTGTAGTGAGCCCATGGATACTTTCCTCCTTTTCTTCACTGGAGGATCCCTTCTATGTCTTTGAAAGTTCCTGCAGGTCCCCTGAATCCTTTCAACTCCTTTTCTGTTATAGAACAAAAATGTACTTTTATTCTTGAAACACAGTTGCCCCTGTTCTTGTCGCTATGCATGACAGGGAAGAGTAGGTCTTGTGTGGTGCCATGATGCATGAGAACAAGCTGGGTGATGGAATTGCTACAGGACACCCATAGGAGAGTTCCCCTAGTTCGGAGGGCCAGTTTGCATCCAGGTGAGAGCAGCCAGGCTCCTTGTGTCCTGCTCAGTCTAACCTCTGGCTTGATAGTCCTGAGGGATGTTTTGTCACCCTTATCCTGGGCCTAGGGGCACTGGCAGAGAATGGTGCAGAGTCACCATGTGCCCAGCATGGATTTAGCAAGGCTTACTGTAATCCTGGCAGTATCCATGCTAACCCTGAGCAGTCAGACATCACCGTGCGTTTGTGTCCCTGGCCCTGCAGCTCTGGCCTTGCAGTGCTGTGTGTAGGCCAAGAGACCTGCTGCTGAGCCACTCCTGGTGCTCCTGCACCTGGAAGAGTTGCCCTGAGCACTCAGAAATTACTGCTCATTACCTCTTTGCAAGAGTTTCCTCTTCCTAGTCAGCTGCCATACAGGTCTGTGTCCTGATTGAGCGTGATAACGAAATGAGGACACGTATTCACACGTGCACATATGTGAATATATTTTAGTCTCTTGCCTTTTTAAATATGGAATAGTAGTGTGCACTTGTCTCTGTATCTGCTTTGCATCAGAAAACTAATGTTCTGCGTGATCTTGAGTGTTCCATCTCTTAAGAAATAAACCGGTGCTGCTCTTCCTGTGGAGGTTCTTCAAGGGATTTAAATTGCTGATTTCAATTGTGACTAAAATCAGCAATCAGGAGAACTTTACAGAAATCATCAGCTTCTAAATCTTGCTTTGCATTTACTCTTTTTAGTTATAGTCCTTAAAGAAGAGAATGCTTTCAGTACTTGAATTAATTTCATATATGTATTTTTAAACTTGTACTGTGTTGTATTTCTACAGATGTTCTACCACTAAAGTGCTCCAACATAGATTTCTGTGGGCCTCTAATTTTTCTTTTTTTTTTTTTTAAATCAGTGGTGTGCTTTCTATTCACTGTTGACTAGATTTTTCATGTGACTTGTAACAGACTATATTCACATTAAAATAAATATTCAGCAGAAATGCCCAAAAAGGAGATTCTGAGACATTTCTGTCATGAAACTAAATGCTTCCTTAAAATAGAAGCTGAAAAATAGGAGGGGAGAAGAGGAAAAAAAAATCAGCTTGTTTTGCATTAAAATTAAGTAATATTTAAAAGGAACAGATAATTGTAGTTATTAAGTCAAATTTGGTTTTTTGTATATTAGATAAGAGTTTTGGGAATCATAGATCTTGAACTCTTGCATATCAGTTCTGTTAAGAAATTATTATAACTCCTATTTTCTCACATCTACAACTTCTAGGGTTTTTTCTTTTGTTTGAACCAGCTATATAACTCAGCCTGCTAAATGCACTGACATGACAGATACTCTATCTTGCCTGGCAGAAGACTGCTGCTGCAAGCTGCTGCAGGCTGTCTGGCAGGCCTGGTTTAAGAAGTGCAGTCAGTAACTGATAGCAGTTTTGAGGCTTGATTTTCTTTGTGACTTCAGCAGGAAATACAGCCTTCTCTAAATGTTGCTGAAACAACAACCTTGAATTTGAACATTTTCAATAGATACAACATTTGAATGTAATATACATTGTCATAACCTAGTTTAGAATATGTCTTAATTTGCATACGTAAGTGCATGAGAAAGAAATCATGTATATATATTAGCCTGTGTGCAGAAGGTGGTGACCCATCTCCACGGTGCCCAGAGGGGGAGAAGAGGGCTATGTAGCAGGCTGAGGAGAGGAACAGAGCTTGAGGCTTGCTCTTGTGTTCCCAGTGATATTCTTGGATCTTGCCAAGGTGACTCTTTCAGATTCATCCAGCTGTAAATGAGGAACTGAGGCTGAGGACTGTTGAGAGATTTTAGGAATAAAGTTAGTAATTTTGTTTTCTGATACACTACATCATCTCTTCCAGGAAAAGGCTGTTGGTGCCATGGGTGTCAGCAAGCTCAAGGCACATATGGATCAAGCGTGATAACATTGATCACTCGTGGAGTCGGGCAGTTTTCTTCTCAGAGAACTTTGCAAACACGAGGTGGAAGGAAAGATACTGGAAAAACTAATTTTCTTTCTCTAGTGTGTATAGAAATCCAGTTCTTAGAAACTGGGGAAAGAATCAACGATGTGGTGCTGAGATAAATCTTCAGAGATGGGCACGGGTGGAGGAAGGGGTGATTGCCCCTCCATGCCTGTGGCTGCGCACTCTTCCTGGCATTGCTTCTGGTCAGAGTTCACGCATGGGAAGAAGTTGTTGTTCCTGGCATGTACTGTGCTGGTTAACTCTTTGCCTCATAAGCTCTGTGCTCCCTCCCTTGTAGCCTTCCCTTCTCTCCTAGCTTGATGACCATCCTCAGCTGCCTCTGATGCAGGGCATCACCCTTGCCTGTGTCTTGGAGCTCAGCTTAGAGGGATGAGTGCATCTGATGAGTCCTTTTGAAAGACGATGCTCAGAAGTGTGTGTATTGCCAGGGGCTGTGGCTGGGAAATGAGGAACCTTTTTTGCGGAACTATCAGTCATGGTTTGTCATCCATTTGTCGCTGTTTAGCAGTTTCTGTGCTGGGGGCCTGAGAGCCCAGTGGTGGGAGTTACGTAGGTGAAGGTGTCTCCAGGCTGAGGTCAAGGGAGTCCTCACTGAATCTGCGTCTGAGTTCTGATCACAGTTTGTCACTAATTGTGTTCAGGTCAGTCAACACTGTATGTCCACATGCAAATTGCACAGTGATTTCAGGAATCATCTGCAGAAGAAATAGAAGCACTTGCATCATGAGTTCAAAGAAAATCAGTAAGTGTGAAAGCCAGCAGCAAAATGAGCTTGAGAGTGTTTCTGCATGGCCAAAACCCTTCAAGGGGTAATGGAAAGATTAGACTGGGGGGAAAATTGTGCATCAGCTTCCATGAATCCTGTGCATTTGTCTTTTGGGAGGTGTATTTTTTTTTTTTTTAACAGCTTGCTAGTGGATGCTATAATCAGGAGTATGTTTGTTTGTAGACTTACAAGAGGGAGCCCAACACAGCAATTTGTGTTTGCAGACTGGTTCACTGGCTGCTACAGCCAGCGAATGGTGGGCAGGACAGGGTGGATTCCAGGAGCACAGACACTTAAATGCAGGCAGCTGAGGGGATCCTTCTGTGAGTAACAGAAGGAGTTCCACTGCCCACAGGCCAGAAAATATCAGCTAATGAAGCCTCTAAGATAAGATTTAAACTGACAGGAAATGAAAACTATCTTTACTGTTTTTCATATAGGTTGACCACCCTCCGCCTTCATGAATGTTCCTGATGACTGTAGGGGAGCAGTTCCTCTACCTACTTCTTGGAATATACACACTTGGGTTAGAAAAGTGCATGACCAAAGTGCAGAGCCAAGCTCTACTGTCTGTGGGGCTGTAATGAGCCTTGGCTCTCAGTCCAGCTTTATTTTAGGCAAGCCCTTGCTGTCCTTATCTCCATAAAGCTGCGTTTGAAAGCCAAGGACTTGTGTAAAGAAGGAAAGTACAACACTTGACTGTCTCTCTCTCTCTGCCTGTAATCTGTTACAACAGATCTGTTGCTGTGCAGAGTGTGTTAGGCTCAGCAACTACTCTTCTTTGGCGTACCTGTCAAATTTTGAAATCTGTAAATACGGATGTTTGGAGCAGGGGGAATAGACACACCTGCTAACTTCAATGAAATGCTTGGACATAACATGCTTATTTTGGCAGGACAGATTGGGGAAAACAAACTCTATCTCTCTTTCTATATATATTGCTAAAATATAGAGACTATCCCAAATAAAACAGCTGGTGTGTCTATGTGGCTAAAGCAGATTTCTTTAGATTTATGCTAGTCATGCTATGAGCTGCACTAAAAGAAAATTAAACAAGTCATGTTTCATCCTCTTCAACTGCAGACCTTTGCCAAAGTTTGTTTCTTAGAAATTAGATGAACCTGATGAAGCAGGATCTTGTGTCTAAAAATAGAACATTTTACTTTCCATCTTGCCCCTTACAGGCAGGGTATAATTTTACCTCATCCAAGAAGTGAGATGAAAGGTGATTTGAGCTTTGCCTTACGTCTCTATCCTCCTTTGATCTTGTGATAGAGGACCTTCATCTTTCCTGACCAGGTTCAGAAGTGGAGGGATCCTGGCAGTGAAGAATCACCATTGCAGGTTGTTTATGTGGCCAGGGCAGCATTTGTATTTTGCAGGTAATGTGGCCTTGCATATGACTGTACGGCTTCTGCTACCCAAGAACATGTGTTAAATGTTCTGTTCTTGCAGCAAAACAGGGTTTGCAACCCTGAAGAAAAAAAAAAAAAAAAAAAAAAAAAGATGCAGCTTTAAACCCGAGTTTTGCAAAGCCACCTGAGCTGCAGGTCCACTGGAGTTTAGCTCTGTAAGTAGCCCCAGCTGCCCTTTCAGCTTCTTGAGACAAGTACAAGCTGTCCAGCTGCAGCTGCCTCCGGGCTCTGCAGGTGCATGCAGGGGAGCCAGGGGGAAACTGCAGCCGCCTGCACTCGGCACCCACCGGGAAGGCCAAGTCTGACTATTAGGAGCGGAAAAGCTGGCAGACAGCCAGGGTGAATGCCATGATCCCAGCGACAGCTTCCTTCCCCTCTCCTCTTCCTCCCCACCCCGCCGCTTGAGTGGTTTGGAGGGCGGTGTCCCAGGCGCTCGTCAGGGTGTGTGAGTATTGGGGCGGTGCCCTTGCTTTGCTTTCTGGGATTGGGTTTTTTTTTTTTTTTTTTTTTTTTTTTTTTTTTTTTGCATGTGGATCTGCCGGCAGCTGTTGGCCTGCAGCTTTTCTAACCATGCGTGGCGTTCTTTGATTCACAGGATCGCCAGTGTACGAGCCAGCGTGTGGCAGCTTGGCACAACCGTTTCATTAGAGCAAAGAAGGCCTGTGTCCTGCAGGGTTGTTTTAGTAAAGACATGTCCCATCTGCTGCTTCTTATCACCCTTTTTATCTGCACTGCTGACTCATGCAGTGTGGTCTGCTCAGCTCTCCATTGCAGTCACATCACACTTTGAGTTACCTTTACTATGACTCATGTTTGCTTTTTCACTTGGCAAGTGTTAAGCTAAAAACAGCTCGGTCTTGTCCCTCTCTCGTGTGTTGTGTCCTTTTCCTACCCTTTACCTCCAAGTCTTTTCTCTCTGTCATATTCTTTTCCTTCCCCTCAAGTAAAATATTTGTATGTAAGATTCAAGCCGTGTAATTTTGTCTTTCGTAGCATCTCTGTACTGTGCACCTTAGGCTAGCGAGATTGCCAGTCTGTGCTAAAAAATGTTGCCATTACAGATACATTTGGTGGAGAATATTTTTTTGTTTCCTCTGTTAAACATGTCTGTGTTTATTAATGTTTTGGTGTGAAATTTTGCATTGGGACAATGTGGGCATACTTGTATTTTGATATGTAGTATATGCACACAGATCCAAACTCCCTTGACTTCAAATTTTGTGTGCACTTTGAAGCCTGTGTGTCAAGCTAATGAGACCATAGCTTGAAACCAACTTATGCTGAGGTTTCCCTCGCTTGCATTTGGCCTATACTTTCAGAGCCAGCTTGTAGACCAAGGTGTGTATCCTGTGTGGGCATCGGTAATACATTTCACCAAGCTTGAAATCCCCACTTAAAGTGCTAGTGCATTGTTTCCAAGGCTAAAGAGAATGAGTAGTGCTACTGAAGGCTTGGTATTTCCTTGCTTCAGTTGAGGGGAATTTTGTAAGTGATTTCTTTGTGGACAGATTTGTGTGCATTTGGCCCTTTTCAGTGCTGAGATCCCTGAATCTTTTTCAAAGGAGAACCTGGTGCATGTTTCATTGAGGACAGATGATTGGCAGAAGTTGCTGTACAGTTTGACTGATGCTGAGTTCTGTATCTTACTGTACTGAGTCCTTGGTCATGCCAAACTTCTGCCAAAACCGGCAGTCTGGTTGAGGTCTGTTTGCCCTGAATAAACCTTGAAGAGTTTTGCTTTTATAGTGCTGTTATGATAACTACTTGGATATTGTAAAAATTGGCCTAGAAATGAAGGAGAGAAATTCTTGGAAGAAGTTTTAGAACAGGAAGGGAGGATAATGCAAGACTTTGTATTTAAAAGAGAAACAGTTGTCCTCATATTCTAGCAAACATCAGGCAGGTTTAGATTGCTGTGCCAGATTTTCTTTTCTAGGAACAAAGTTAGACTTCTTTTTTAAATCAGGGCACACGCAACAGATGAGAACACATGTCTCTCTTGGACTTGTGTGTAGAAAACACTTTTCAGTGTTAAACAGGTAACACTTGTTTTAGACCAAGCTGCTTAAAACTATTGCAAAGGCTAAGTGATTTATCTGTGCCCGTGGACATAGCCTTTAAAGCAGCACCACCTGATCAAGCAGACTCTCTAGTCCCATTTCAGCCCTCTGAGATGGAATAAAAATCCTTCCGGTACCCAATCTGCAGGGTCAGGGACGTGGTAGCTCCTTCCTGTGGAAGGCACCAGGCCATGTTTCAACTTTTCTTCTGGTGAGTATGCTAAACAATGCCTTGGATGGACTGGGGCCTTTGCTGCTAGCAATTTAGCTTGAAAATACCAGGGGATATGTGGTAAGTGCAGGAGCTTTACCTTTCCAAGCTTGTGAGGTGGCCGGCCTCTGTCTCTGGGCAGGTGTGTCATGTCCTCTCCAGTTCCCATCTCTCCTTCCTGTTTAGCTTGAAAACTTCATGATTTTGTGAATTTGCTGTTGCTGGATGTCCCTGGCAGTGTGTTTCCAAGCTTTGTTGGTCCCTTGTGTAAATAAATGGGGCTAATGATGATCATGAGCAAAAATATTCCTTTGTTTCTGAGAAGCATCTTGTTCTCTCCTAAGTCTAAAATAATGGAGTCCATAACTCCAAACCATGAATTTAGGGCCCTCCTGCTCAGCATGTGGCATCTGACTAGGAGACAGACATTGCTCATTAGAGTCCTTGATCCTTGGGGATTTTGCTTTTCCAAGCCCGTGACCATTGTTATAGATATACATGGTGCTTGTCCCTGACCTGCTGCTAATGGTGCGGAGGTATGTCATGGGCACATACATATGTGGAGCAAAGGAAATTGGTGCTTATGGACAGGGGTTCTTGTGCCTCACAGACATAGGCTGCACTCTTGGGAAGATGGTGGCACATAGAAATTGTTCTATTTTCTGTTTTTCCCTCATGGTGTGAGGGGGAAGTCTGGGTCTGCAGGTGGCCAGTGCTGAGCCCTCCTGCTCACTACTGTAGGGCGGCTTTCCCTCAGCAGGAACAGGGCAGTGGTTCCTGCCTCGGGACAGGCTTAGGTTCACTTTGCGGCTCATTTTACCCATGTGCAAAACAGATGTGTAATGATACCTGCCTTTGATGTGGAATCCAGTCTTAATTAATTAATTAATTGATGTTCCCTAAATGCCTTGAGATCTGAGAATCACTGCGTATGCTCCAGAACAGCAACAACACTTGGAGGTTGGAGAAACATTTTTGCTCCCATGATGAGGTTTCTCAAAAGAAAAAACTCCAGCTCCTCCTTCCCTAGCTCTTCTCCCATTTTTTCTGGATGAAGTGATACTGTGTTGTGCATTAATTGTATGGCTTGCTCCTTCTGACTTCTGCCTAAATAAATAAATAAATAAATAAACCGATGTGCTTAATGCAGTCAGCACGTAGGGTGCTTGCCAAAGAATTTCTCAAAGCAGTGGAGCTGGGTTGCCAAATGTCATGTCTTTTATATAAAGCATTCTTCAGGAAGCAAAGTTGCACAGGGGAAAAGAAGAAAAAAAAAGAAGAAAATGTTATAAAAACTCTTACTGCTGTAAGAAACATTGTCTTCCCCCACAGGGAGAATGTCTGGGCCATGTCATGGTGGGATCAAGGGATCCTATTTTTATTTCCTCTCAAAGGCCCCTCTCTCATTTCTTTTCTGCGCTCCCCCTCCCAAAGAGTAGCTCTTTACTGTGCTGGCTGGGGGAAGTGGATTTCAATTAGCATTCAAAAGAAGGGTTATGCGATGGTCAGCTTACATGTGGATTTTGCCAGTGGATTTTGGGTGGAGAAGAGGTTGTTTAAACAATGTCACTGTCAGAATATTTATTAGTATAATGTGACTAATGATTGAAGAAAGCCAACGGAAACTTTTTATATATGTTTATTTCAGGGAGTGTGGGGGAGGTAACAAAACTTCAGCATCAAAACATAAAGGCTGTATGTTGTAAATGCATACAGATCTCTTTTTACTGAGAAAGCTTATATGTACCATTGATATGTTTTGTTGTGTCTGTGTTCAGGAGTGCAGTATGTCAGCTCAGTGAGTGTGAGCTGCAGTGGTTTGACCCTGGATTTTCCCTGGCAGGTGGAGTTTGCCATGAGATCTGCTGTGTTTAGAGGCTCAGCATCAAACCCCTCTGGTACTGCAACCCACAACTTGCTCTGGGCTTGTGGGAGCCAAAGGCGCCCTGGGGTGAGGCAGCATCTGCTGTGTTTTTCCAGGGGCAAAGGATGCCGGAGGGCACATGGGTGAGTGGGTGACAAACGGGATGGGGCGTTTTGGGGGTCAGCATTGTATCCCATGGGCTGTAGGCTGGGACGGATGTCCTGGGTAGCTGGGCTGAGCAGGGAGCAGGATTTTGCCCAGTTTCAGGGCCCTGTAAGGGTCCCAGACAGCAACTGGCTGCTGCTGCTCAGCTCACCTGGCTGCTTTTTGGTAAAGATGTGGGAGGATGAGTTTTTCAAATTATTTTGCGTAGGCTCATAGAAGTGCTTCTGCTTATTTGTGTACTCCCAGTTCCTATCTCTGGGTGGTTCTTACAACTCCAGAGGCCAGTACCTTTTCCTCTAAATTAAAGCTTTGTTGTGGCAACGTGTTGTCTGTAATTGTCTGCAGGCTCTCCGTTGCTCTCAATGTTGTGCACTAACTGGTTGACTTTTTAAGCCTGGCGTGGATTTGCAATGTAAATGAGATCCATTGAATTGGTATCGATAACAGAGAGTTTGAGCTGTACTGGGGTTTACAAAACAAGCTTGAAATCGATTTTCTGAACTTCAGCCCTCTACTGTATTTTATCTCACAGGAGTATTTAATCTGGTAGCATGATGTGTGATCATTTAGGCCGCAGCGCAGCCTCGCAACTCAGTTCTCCCATGTTATAGCTGCAAATGACTGAATGCAAATTTAAACTATATATACTACTGTTTCCATCCGTATCTGTCACAACTCCTTTGAACTTCCATCAGGGTTACTGCATGGCACCACAGAATAATTAACACAGTATGCATTAGCAGTATGTTCATTTGTCCTATATTTTGTCAGGAACAAATCAGCACCAATAGTTGGATAAGCAGCAAGAGTTTCTGCTTTTGGATTCTTAATGCCTGTATTGCAACAATGCAGTAAGTTAATGGTAATGAGTCTTTTTCAGTTAGTGGAGTTAAATAATTCTAAAACGTTGTGAAAAAAACCTTCAGTCCTCCTCCTCCTCCTTCCTTTTTCCAGGAGGCAAATTGTAATTCTTTGTGATGAAAAATCCACATCTCTGGGTATGGTGTCAGTAGGGAAGTCCTCACCACACGGTTAATTGTGACGGGTGCTGTTGTTTCTTCTGAGATACGCTGTGTCACAAATAGGGACTCTTTCAATTGTGCTGCTTCTTTCTTCTTGTAATCACACAGTTCTGCAGTCCTGCTTCTCTTCTAGGCACTGAAATTTTCACTGTGCAGTGTGTCTTGTGTTATGTGTTGATCTGACAATGAGGGAAAGAAGACCAATTAATAGGCTAGTACTCAGATTTTACACAGATTTTTTATGAATGCCTTTAAATTTAGAGTGCAAGTGTAACAAAATTCCCAGATAGGAGAAAAGCATTCTGAGCAACAATTATTGTATGTGTTTGAATGACGAGTGTAGTAAGAATGTAAATATGTTATGTATTATATAAGCATAATTTTAGATTGATTTCTGAATTAGTAAGTTATATAGTTTTCAGAATACATGAAATGAAAATTATATTTGCATGAAGAAAGAGAACATGATAAGTAACCCTTCCATTTATACTTGGGCACAGATGGGGTATGATGATAAGAATGGGAAGAGCCTGCATTGGTTGGAGTTATAGTGACCTACGTTTGCCATGTGCCCTTCCCTCCCACATTCCCTCTAGGTTTTTTTCCTTCTTTCTTTTTCATTGGGGAATCCTTCTCTTCTCTCTTCTCTTCTCTTCTCTTCTCTTCTCTTCTCTTCTCTTCTCTTCTCTTCTCTTCTCTTCTCTTCTCTTCTCTT